>JAOBSW010000605.1:0-114949 GCA_026214975.1 Gentiana macrophylla | reverse complement strand
TTGTTGATAGTCAAGATTACGAAATTCCGTGGTATTACGTCAATCGTAAATTATCTCCATTCCCGATGATCTGAATCCCGAATTTTAGTTATCGGGAGAAGAAGAAATTCTTCTCGATCTCAAGTATTATGTCAGGAAGAACACGTATCTTTTAAGATCTGTAAAGATGGGTTACTTCGCGGTGTGTCCTCGAATCCGAACAGCGGGACATAATTGAGCAATGTCATAATGGTCCCACTGGAGGCCACTTCGGTCCACTGGAAGACCGTTGCAAAGATATTCAATCTGGTTTTCTTGGCCCTCAATTTTTAAGGATCACTGAAGCCTTTTGTAAAAAGTGTGATGAGTGCGAGAGAGCGGGTGCTTTGACAAGAAGATATGATATGCCGTTACAACCTATGCAGGTGTGAGGGTGTTCGATGTCCAGGGGATCGACTTTATGGGTCCATTCCCGTCCTCATGTGGGAATAGATACATCTAGTCTGTGTGGACTATGTGTCTAAATGGGTTGAGGCTATCGCCACTCCTCACAATGACCATAAAGCAGTCCATGAAATTCTTAAAGAAAAATATTTTCATGCGGTTTGGTCGCCTGAGAGCCCTAATCGGTGTGAGGGGGACACACTTTTGTAATCGACCATTTGGACAAAGTATTAGAGAAATATGGTGTTAGGCACAAATCCGGTACACCATACCATCCTATGACCCGGTGGTCGGGTGGGCGTAGTAACGAGCCTCAAGAAGATCTTAGAAAAGACAGTTAACAGTCCATCGGACGGATTTGGAGTCCGAAATTGGATGATGTACTATGGGCTTATAGGACAGACTTACAAGACACCTATGGGTACATCTCCATATCAAATGGTTTATGGAAAGCCATGTCATCTGCCGGTTGAACTTGAGCATAAAGCTTCTTGGGCAACGGTTCCTGAATTTTGATTCCAAAGCTTGTGGTGAGCACAGACTTGTGATTGCATGAGCTAGATGAATTCGGACTCCGAGCTTATGAGCTCTCAGGATAAGCAAGGATAGAATGAAGCTCCTTCACGATGCCAAGATAAAAAGAGAGAATTTCATGTGGGAGAGTCGGTTTTATTATATAACTCTAAATCCAGCATCTCTTCCACTGGGAAACTACGGACACGATGGTCGGACCTTCAAGTTCTCAACATTTTTCCCGGAGGTGTTCTAGAGCTTAACGGCTACGGCGATCAACCCTTCAAAGTTAATGGTCAAAGATGTAAACACTACATCGGTCAACCGAAAAGCACCTTTGATTGTTAAGTTCCTCGATATTTTCGGATGTTGTAGTCCGAAGTTAAAGACTTTGAGGAATTTTAGCCGAATTATTCTCCGAGGGAGGTAGCCCTGAGACCATGGAGGAGGTCCTTGCCGGAAGTTGGGATATGGAGGAGTTGCGTCGAGAAATGATATCAAAGAAGAGACAAAAGAAGAAGGAGTCTACCACGAGGACACTTCAGCGTCTTTGGCAGTTTTAAATAAACTCACTCTGGTATGCATTATGTCTACCGTCACCCTGACAATCACGCTTTGCATAATGTGGCGAATGGAAAAGTGAAATGGCCCGATCCGGGTTGAGTTTCAACGGTTTGTCGAGCTACCGACAATAATCAAGCGCTACTTAGGAGGCACCACAGATATCTTTTCTTTCTATTTGCGCTTTGCTTGATTTCTTTTCGTTTCGTTTCTGTTTGTTTGTCTAGCTTTTGACGGCGTTACTGTTTCGATCTACCGGATGAGATGGGTGAGGAGGATGAGCGATACCGCTACGGCATACCTACGCATGAGTTCTTTGGGATGTCCGAGCCTGAGTTCGAGTTTGTCGGTAGGATTCATGCTATTTCACTGTAGGAGGGCCCTGGCGGCTTGGGGTTACGGATGCGAATATCGACATCCTCACCCGCATCCGACTTTCACCTTTGTTGTCGTCTTGCCTCCATTTCGCATGCTGGAGGGGGGGGGAGTGGACTATCGAGGAGCTCGAGGATGACCTTGATAGGCCATTCACAATCCTCAACGATCCTTTCTCGATCTCGTCTTAGTGTTTGGGGAGGAGCATGCCCGTGGGATTGAGCGAGCTGGAGAAGATTGGAACCTTCAGTATGATTTTGATCTCTGGCCTGCCATTGACCTGCTTCGCCGTCTCATACGTCTGATCGATTGGTCCTCGCTCTATGACTAGTTTTTAGTTAGTGTCTGTTTCTAGTTTTAATCGTCGAGCCATCGACGTTAAACAAAAGCGCTTGGTGGGAGGCAACCCACCGTTTCTTTATATTTCTTTCTCTTGTATGTATTGTAACGTTTTATGTTGAAGTTGATATTAACGTTGGTTCGAAATTTAAACTTTTTCTGTTGCTTTGCATTTTTGTCATCTGAACGCCCGTTTCAAATGGTAGAACGCCGCTCGAAATCACGGCTCTCTCAGATCAATTTTTGTGCTTTGAACGCCCGCTCAAATCCCAACCAGGCGTTCCACACCTTATAAAAGCAAAATTGCGAGAACCCTTCGTCATTTTCATCCGCCCCTCCTAAAAAAGCAGGTTTCCCTCCCATTCTACCCTAAATTCCTCAAATCTTCACCAAATTGAGCGCTCTTTAGCTCAAAAGAACGCCCTTAATCCCCTCTTTTCCAATCTCCAAGCTTTTCCTCTGTTCCTTACACCAGTTAACACGCATTGAGGCTGCAACAGTGTGACTTTTTGGTTCAAAAATCCACGCTTTTGCACGCATTCGGGGATTTGAAGCCTTCTAATCACCATTCCCACTCGTCCCACACTTAATTAGCGAACATGTCTCGTAGAGTTGGTAAGGAGCCCATGGTTGAACCCCATAGGCAAAAGAAGCGAAAAAGGTGATGACTATGGTGGTCCCGGCCGATCTACGCGCGGGTTAGAATAAGGAAGCCCTAGGGGCCCCACTCGAGACCCAATCCTCTCCCGTTTTCTCGGCGCCCGTAAGTCCAAAGGCTATGAACTTGTTCACCTAGGAGTATGTATCCCGAAAAATGCTGATTGAGAGAGAGATAGTTGAGGATAAGGTAGACCCCGCCTTTTTGCAGCAGCTAAGGGATCGGGGTTGGGATGTTTTAATGGTTGTTCCGGAGACTTTGGTCAATGACACTCTAGTGAGGGAATTCTTTGCCAACCTGGACAACAAACACTTAGCAGCCGGATACGTGATGGTTAGGAAGGTTCAGGTCCCGTTTTCTCCTAAGGTCATTAATGATAAGTACGAGTTTGAAGATTTGGAGGGAGTCGACCATCGAGTTGAGATTACGAAGTTAGTGGATAGTGGTTGTGACCCCTTGGAGGATCCGAGGTTTTGGTTGATTCAAGTATCCGCTTGGACCCTTAAGCCCGGGAAGAGGAATGAGCGTAAAGACATCACTACTACGGCTTGGCCGAGAAGATTGGAGAGTCAAGTGTAAGTTTATTCGAGAATAGGGTCGTCCAACGGACAACATCACTCATTTTGGAATTGAAGATCTTGGTATCTTATATGCGATGGAATGGGAAATGGATGTGAATGTTGGGGCCATTATCTACGAGGAGGTTTTAAGCATTTAACTAAGGCGAACGGTGCATCATTTGTCCCATCCGATTCACAAGTATTTGCAAAGATGCCGAGTACCGGAATATAAGGCCGATCACGAAACAAAGAACCTCGGGGACTTCAAGGAGCCTAACAAAGCCCGAAGACTCAGGGTACCATTTGTTGATCCTACTCAGCCAGGGGCCATCCTTTACACCGCTTTCCACTCCTTCACCTTCCGACCAATTGCGGTTGAGCATTGCTCATGATGTTCGGAAGTGGTTGCGTATCTTTGTGTTGCACTCAAAATGATATTTTGGCTAATCAAAAGGAGCTCAACCGTGGTAAAACTATCACCGATGAATCCAAGTTTGCACCTCGGACCGAGAAGTTTGTTTTCGAAGCGGATGTGGAGAGAACCATTGCTCGTGTCGTGCCCGGGGCATCTAGGGCTGTTGAAGATGACGAGGATGAGGAAAATGCCGAGACGGCTACAAGTGATGATGGGAGTGACTCTGAAGAATGATGTCTTTGTTGTTTTATTATTCCCGTGACGATGTTTTGGACTATTTTGTTCTTGTTCGATTAACTCTCTAGAACTTTGCAAGTACTTGACTTTTATTTCATCTGTTGCGATTTTTAGTCTTGTTTTGGATATCCTTTGGCTCTGTTTTGCTACACTTGCTGATATTGGGAATACTTCTGTTTTGCTTTTGTTTTATTCTGCTTGTTTTTCCTGTTGAGCGACGCGTCGCTTTTCAAGCAGGCGTTACGCTTGAATTTTTCATGATTTTGCTCTCTGTTCGAAATTTTTGCTTTAACGGACGTTAATATCTGAAGCAGGCGTTCCACCTTGTCGAGCAGCAATTTCTATCCTTTCACATCTTCTCTTGTATTAATCAACATGAATGCTTGTATATGAGCCTATAATGCTGGTTTGCTTTGCTTTTCTCATGTCTCATCGTATTTTTCTTTTGTATCTTTCTCCCGCTCTCACTAGAGTTTTTGTTGTGTCCTCCAAGTATTACGAGGTGCATTCTACGTTCTTTCCTTTGTCACTTATGCTTACGGACATCCTTGGTTCTTTCATGCTTTTGCACGACCACCGATATCCGACATTGATTAAAGGGAGCTAAGTACACTTCCTCGTTTTTCTTTTTCGCACAACTTGAGGACACGTTGTGATTTAAGTGTGGGGGAGGGGACTAGTCTTACGTTTCTATATCATTTTTACTCCTATTTTTTATGATTCCATGCAAAATGAGCTAAACTTAAACTTTTTGTTTTGTCTCGAATAAGCAACTGCATATTTTGTTTTGAGAGTATATCATTGAAGCGTTATGTTACATATTTAGTATATTTAGATGTTTCACCCCATTTTTTTTTATCACGTGCCATAGTAAATGAGAGCTACACTCTTAAGCTATGCCCAATTTAATTAGAAATGTTTGATGATTATTACATGTTCCTTTGCTTGCATACAAGTTTTAGAAATTTTAATAGTTGGTATTTAAAACTAGAGTATGTCACACTGTGAATATCCGTAAGTTTGAAATTGATAAGTGAATGGTGACTAATGTCCTTGCATATTAATCAATAAATAAATCATTGATTGAGGTGTTATGCTCAATGAGTTTGAAGTGCTTTTAGCATGTTAACCCTTGCCCGACCGTAAATCTCGAACAATGAACTTAATTGTGTGTGTCGGAGTGGGTTTATGATTTGAGTGCGGTAGGGTATACGCGTGTGTCCTATTCCACCATGACGACCAATAGCTTCTGACGATCGATGAAAAAGTGCCTTATGATTTGAGTAGATAGGGGATTATCTCAAAATGTCCTACTCTACTATGATGGGCAAAAGCTTATTTTGATGTGTGTTTCAAAGAAAAGAAAAAAAAATGGAAAAAAGTGATATAAAAATCGAAAAATGTTATTATGAATAAGTTAAGGGCTTAGTTACCATGTACTTTATCCCCAGTAGAAACTGAAGATATGTTGAAGGGATCATCCTCTAAGTATGTCGGAAATATCTCTAAATACTCCCTGTTATTATTTTCGAATGTGTATGTTTTGTGAAGCGCTTGTGACAATCGTTTTTATTTCTGATTAGAATGGGATGACTGGCTAGTTTTGCTTGATTGGTTTTCAAGTGTGGATTTAGCGAAAATTTATTATGGCAGTGCACACATACACTTGGGTGAATCTACAAACTCTTCGAATATGTTCTGTATTTGCTAAGGATGCATATTTATCTCGAACAATGCTTATGTATTGTTTTGTTAAGAGACGAACAAAAAGCTAAGTGTGAGGGAGTTGTTAATGGCTATTTTATCACGAAATTTTATGATATTTTTCCTATAAAATTTCCCACATTAATAATATCTGCATTGGGATAGGGCCTTAAAATAGAATTATTGAGTAAAGTGAGTCTAAAATAAATAAACGGCATTTGGGCTTGAATTTGGGCTTGTTATTATAAATTTATATCATATTGGTTTTGTTATGTGTTTGCCATGTTTCTTTGATAATAGAGATAAGGATGATGAGGTGTAATGAGATATATCCAAGCGGTTAAAGCGATTACAGGAGAGATCGACAAGTGGGACAAAAGCGATTTGCAAAACCGTTTCATGCAAGCCGAAATCGATTCACGGTGATAGAGCACGGGCGTTCAAGATGGCGAAAGGGCGTTGAGCTAACAGAGAGTTTGGAAGTCGAGGAAAATCGAGATAGAACGGGCGTTCAGAAGATAGAACGGGCGTTCCCTATGTGAAACCAGCGTTCAGTCTGCAGATTTACTGTTTTCCTATAAATAGTCCCCAGTTGTAACCACATCATATACATTATGAGAATCAACTTTTTCAGATCAAAATTCGAGAGCAAAAACAGTCCCAAAAGCCTTCTTGGTGGCTGGGTTTCTTAGATTCAATTACTTTTAAACTTAGATTTTATGGATTTCTCTTCAAGCATTGTAATCATTCACTCTATGGATAGCTAAATCAAATTTGGCAGCATTGGGGATGCAATTTTCTTATTAATTCTGGTTTTATCATTACGATTTATTGTGTTCTTCAATAGAGGTCGATCTTTTAGCTCGTTTTATGGTTTAATTTCATTTACATCGAGAGATGATGAATGCTTAATTGTTTTCTGAATGAAAATTCGTGAATTAAGAACACCTTGCTTTTGATTGAACAATCGATTTGTTAGCTAAAGCGAGAGTTGCTCGATTGTTGTTTAGGTCATTAAATCGAGAGATTTACACCTTGCTTGTTAATTGAATAGAACGTTTTGAGAGATTAGATCGTTTTGCTTTAGAATAGGTGGACCCGCCTCTTTTAAGAAACGCAGTAAATCGTTATAAGATCACCTTTAATTTTTGAGTAAATTGTTGATCCAATGTTTGCCGCCTTTTTCCCAAATTGCTTGTTGATCAATTTCATAGTTTTAAGCCTTAGTTTACTTCCTGTTTTGCTAATTTAATTTCTCCTTTTAAACTTTCAGTCCGAGCGATCCTTTCATAGCTTTAAATCAACTTCGATTCTCTGTCTATGTAATTGCTAGCTTTCAAATCTAAAACATAAGGCGTGTTCTTCAAACCATCTCCCCTGTGGATCGACACCCTTACTTACCCTACTATACTAGCAACTACCCGATATTCGATTAGGTTAGGAGTTAGTTTGCATTGTAAGGATCGGTTTTATAAATTTAGTTTGTTTTGATTATTGCAAAAATAACTCCAAACAAAATGATATTTTGTTACAAAATGATATTTTGTTACATGATAAATCTGATCATTTGCCAAATTTGATTACGAATCTGACGGCTGTCAAAAGCCTTCTTGGTGGCTGGCCAAGAAATGCAAAATGATCCTTACAATGCAAACTAACTCCTAACCGACCGAATATCGGGTAGTTGATAGTATAGTAGGGTAAGTAAGGGTGTCGATCCACGAGGAGATGGTTTGAAGAACACGTCTTATGTTTTAGATTTGAAAGCTAGCAATTACATAGACAGAGAATCGAAGTTGATTCAAAGCTATGAAAGGATCGTTCGGATCGAAAGTTTAAAGTCTGAAGAAAATTAAATTAGCAAAACAGTGAAGTAAACTAAGGCTTAAAACTATGAAATTGATCAACAAGCAATTTGGGAAAAAGCGGCAAATATTGGATCAACAATTTACTCAAAAATTAAAGGTGATCTTATAACGATTTCTCATGTTTCTTAAAAGAGGCGGGTCCACCTATTCTAAAGCAAACGATCTAATCTCTCAAAACGTTCTATTCAATTAACAAGCAAGGTGTAAATCTCTCGATTTAATGACCTAAACAACAACTCGAGCAACTCTCGTTTTAGCTAACGATCGATTGTTCAATCAAAAGCAAGGTGTTCTTAATTCACGAAATTTTCATTCAGAAAACAATTAAGCATTCATCATCTCTCGATGTAAATGAAATTAAACCATAAAACGAGCTAAAAGATCGACCTCTATTGAAGAACACAATAAATCGAAATGATAAAACCAGAATTAATAAGAAAATTGCATCCCCAATCTTTTACAAATTTGATTTAGCTATCCATAGAGTGAATGATTACAATGCTTGAAGAGAAATCCATAAAATCTAATTTTAAAAGTAATTGAATCTAAGAAACCCAGCCACCAAGAAGGCTTTTGGGACTGCTTTTGCTCTCTAATTTCGATCTCAAAAGTTGATTCTCATAATGTATATGATGTGGTTACAAGCGGGGACTATTTTTAGGAAAGCGATGAAATCTGCGATAGACCGAACGCTGGTTTCACATAGAAACGCCCGTTCTATCGGATGAACGCCCGTTCTATCTTCTCGAACGCCTGTTCTATCTCGATTTTCCTCGCCTTCAAACTCTCTGTTAGCTCTGAACGCCTTTTCGCCATCTTGAATGCCCGTTCTATCACCAACAATCGATTTCGATTGCATGAAACGGTTTTGCAAATCATTTGTCCCACTTGTCGATCTCTCCTCTAACTCGCTTTAACCGCTTGGATATATCTCATTACACCTCATCATCCTTATCTCTATTATCAAAGAAACATGGCAAACACATAACAAAACCAATATGATATAAATTTATAATAACAAGCCCAAATTCAAGCCCAAATGCCGTTTATTTATTTTAGACTCACTTTACTCAATAATTCTATTTTAAGGCCCTATCCCAATGCAGATATTACTAATGTGGGGAAATTTTATAGGAAAAATATCATAAAATTTCGTATAAAATAGCCATTAACAACTCCCTCACACTTAGCTTTTTGTTCGTCCCGAACAAAACAATACATAAGCATTGTTCGAGATAAATATGCATCCTTAGCAAATACAGAACATATTCGATGGTTTAGAGATTCACCCAAGTGAATGTGTGCCTTTGCCATAATAAATTTTAAGCTAAATCCACACTTGAAAACCAATCAAGCAAAACTAGCCATCATCCCATTCTAATCGAAATAAAACGATTGTCACAAGCGCTTCACAAAACATACACATTCGAAAATAATAACAGGAGTATTTAGAGATATTTACGACATACTTGAGGATGATCCTTCAACATATCTTCGCTTCTCTGAGGGGATAAAGTACATGCTAACTAAGCCCTTAACTTATTCATAATAACATTTTTCGATTTTTATATCACTTTTTCCATTTTTTTCTTTCTTTGAAACACACATCAAAATAAGCTTTTGCCCGTCATAGTAGAGTAGGACATTTCGAGATAATCCCCTATCTACTCAAATCATAAGGCGACTTTTATTTGTAAATAAGCTATTGGTCGTCATGGTGGAATAGGACATACGCGGTATACCCTACCGCACTCAAATCATAAACCAAATCCGACACACACAATTAAGTTCATTGTTCGAGATTTACGGTGGCGCAAGGTTAACATGCTAAAAGCACTTCAAACCTCTCGAGCATAACACCTCAATCAATGATTTATTTATTGATTAATATGCAAGGACATTAGTCACCATTCACTTATCACTTTCAAACTTACGGATATTCACGATTGTGACATACTCTAGTTTTAAATACCAACTATTAAAATTTCCAAAACTTGTATGCAAGCAAAGGAACATGTAATAATCATCAAACATTTCTAATTAAATTGGGCATAGCTTAAGAGTGTAGCTCTCATTTACTATGGCACGTGATAAAAAAAATGGGGTGAAACATCTAAATATACTAAATATGTAACATAACGCTTCAATGATATACTCTCAAAACAAAATATGCGATTGCTTATTCGAGACAAAACAAAAGTTTAAGTTTAGCTCATTTTGCATGGAATCATAAAAATCGGAGTAAAATGATATAAAAGCGTAAGACTAGTCCCCTCCCACACTTAAATCACAACGTGTCCTCAAGTTGTGCGAAAAGAAAACGAGGAAGTGTACTTAGCTCCCTTTAATCAATGTCGGATATCGGTGGTCGTGCAAAAGCATGAAAGAACCAAGGATGTCCGTAAGCATAAGTGACAAAGGAAAGAACGTAGAATGCACCTGTAATACTTGGAGGACACAACAAAACTCTACAGGGAGAGCGGGAGAAAGATACAAAAGAAAAATACGATGAGACATGAGAAAAGCAAAGCAAACCAGGCATTATAGGCTCATATACAAGCATTCATGTTGATTAATACAAGAGAAGATGTGAAAGGATAGAAATTGCTTTGCTCGACAAGGTGGAGCCTGCGTTCTAAAGCAAAAAAATCGAGCAGAGAGCAAAATCATGAAAAATTCAAGCGAGCGCCTGTTTGAAAACAGAACGTCGCGTTCAACGAGGAAAAAAGCAATGAAATAAAAACAAAAGCAAAAACAGTATTCCCAATATCGGCAAAGTGTAGCAAAACAGAGCCAAAGGATATCCAAAACAAGACTAAAATCGATGCAACAGATGAAATAAAAGTCAAGTACTTGCAAAGTTCTAGAGAGTTAATCGGAACAAGAACAAAATAGTCCAAAACATCGTCACGGGAATAATAAAAACAACGAAGACATCATTCTTCAGAGTCACTCCCATCATCACTTGTAGCCGTCTCGGCATTTTCCTCATCCTCGTCATCTGCAACAGCCCTAGATGCCCCGGTCACGACACGAGCAATGGGAACCTCCACATCCGCTTCGAAAACAAACTTCTCGGTCCGAGGTGCAAACTTGGATTCATCGGTGATAGTTTTACCACGGTTGAGCTCCTTTTGATTAGCCAAAATATCATTTTGAGTGCAACACGAAGATACGCAACCACTTCCGAATCTCAGAGCAATGCTCAACCGCAATTGGTCGGAAGGTGAAGGAGTGGAAAGCGGTGTAAAGGATGGCCCGGCCGAGTAGGATCAGCGATGGTACTGAGTCTTCCGGGCTTTGTTAGGCTCCTTTGAAGTCCCCGAGGTTCTTTGTTCTCGTGATCGGCCTTATATTCCGGTACCCGGCATCTTTGCAAATCTTGTGAATCGAGATAGGGACAAATGATGCACCGGTTCGCCTTAGTTAAATGCTTAAAAACCTCCTCGTAGATAATGGCCCCAACATTCACATCCATTTCCCATTCCATCGCATATAAGATACCAAGATCTTCAATTCCAAAATGAGTGATGTTGTCCGTTGGACGCACCCTATTCTGAATAAACTTACACTTGACTCTCCAATCTTCGGCCAAGCCGTAGTAGTGATGTCTTTACGCTCATTCCTCTTCCCGGCTTAAGGGTCCAAGGATACTTGAATCAACCAAAACCCTCAGATCCTCCAATGGGTCGCAACCACTATCCACTAACTTCGTAATCTCAACTCGATGGTCGACTCCCTCCAATTCTTCAAACTCGTACTTATCATTAATGACCTTAGGAGAAAACGGGACCTGAACCTTCCTAACCATCACGTATCCGGCTGCTAAGTGTTTGTTGTCCAAGTTGGCAAAGAATTCCCTCACTAGAGTGTCATTGACTAAAGTCTCCGGAACAACCATTAAAACATCCCAACCCCGATCCCTTAGGCTGCTTTGCAAAAGGCGGGGTCTACCTTATCCTCAACTATCTCTCTCTCATCGGCATTTTTCGGATACATACTCTGGGTGAACAAGTTCATAGCCTTTGGACTTATGAAGCGCTGAGAAAACGGGAGAGGGATTGGGTCTCGAGTGGGGCCCCTAGGGCTTCCTATTCTAACCCCGCCCGTAGACTGTCGGGGACCACCATAGTCATCACCTTTTCGCTTCTTTTGCCTATGGGGTTCAACCATGGGCTCCTTACCAACTCTACGAGACATGTTCGCTAATTAAGTGTGGGACGAGTGGGAACGGTGATTAGAAGGCTTCAAATCCCCGAATGCGTGCAAAAGCGTGGATTTTTGAACCAAAAAGTCGCACTGTTGCAGCCTCAATGCGTGTTAACTGGTGTAAGGAACAGAGGAAAAGCTTGGAGATTGGAAAAGAGGGGATTAAGGGCGTTCTTTTGAGCTAAAGAGCGCTCAATTTGGTGAAGATTTGAGGAATTTAGGGTAGAATGGGGAGAGAAACCCTGTTTTTTAGAGGAGGGGCGGATGAAAATGACGAAGGGTTCTGCAATTTTTGCTTTTATAAGCAGGTGGAACGCCCGGTTGGGATTCAGAACGGGCGTTCAAAGCACAAAAATTGATACAGAGAGTGCCAGTGGATTCCGAACGGGCGTTCTACCATTTGAAACGGGCGTTCAGATGACAAAAATGCAAAGCAACAGAAAAAGTTTAAATTTCGAACCAACGTTAATATCAACTTCAACATAAAACGTTACAATACATACAAGAGAAAGAAATATAAAGAAATGGTGGGTTGCCTCCCACTGGCGCTTTTGTTTAACGTCGATGGCTCGACGATTAAAACTAAAAGCAGACACTTAACTAAAAACTAGTCATAGAGCGAGGACCAATCGATCGATCGTATGAGAGCGGCGAAAGCGTCAATGGCGTGCCGAGAGATCAAAATCATCTTGAAGGTTCCAATCTTCTCCACTCGCTCTCAATCACGGGCATGCTCCTCCCCAAACACTAAGGCGAGAGATCGGCGAGGAAAGGATCGTTGAGGATTGTGAATGGCCTATCAAGGTCATCCTCGAGCTCTCGATAGTCCACTCCCATCCCTCCAGGCGCAAAATGGAGGCAAGACGACAACAAAGGTGAAAGTCTGGATGCGGGTGAGGATGTCGATATCTGCATCCAGAACCCTCAAGCCGCCAGGGCCCTCCTCTAGTGAAATAGCATGAATCCTACTGACAAACTCGAACTCAGGCTCGGACATCCCAAAGAACTCATGCGTAGGTATGCCGTAAGGGTATCGCTCATCCTCCTCACCCCATCTCATCCGGTGGATCGAACAGCAACGCTCGTCAAAAGCTAGACAAACAAACAGAAACGAAAAAGAAATCAAACAGCGCAAATAGAAAGAAAAAGATATCTAGGGTGCCTCCTAGTAGCGCTTCAGTTATTGTCGGTAGCTCGACAAACCGTTGAAACTCAACCCGGATCGGGCCATTTCACTTTTCCATTCGCCACATTATGCAAAGCGTGATTGTCAGGGTGACGGTAGACATAATGCATACCAGGAGTGAGTTTACGAAAAAAACTGCCAAAGACGCTGAAGTGTCCTCGTGGTAGACTCCTTCTTCTTTTGTCTCTTCTTTGATATCATTTCTCGACGCAACTCCTCCATATCCCAACTTCCGGCAAGGACCTCCTCCATGGTCTCAGGGCTACCTCCCTCGGAGAATAATTCGGGCGAAAATTCCTCAAAGTCTTTAACTTCTGGACTACAACATCCGAAAATATCGAGGAACTTAACAATCAAAGGTGCTTCTTTCGGTTGACCGATGTAGTGTTTACATCTTTGACCATTAACTTTGAAGGGTTGATCGCCGTAGCCGTTAAGCTCTAGAACACCTCCGGGAAAAATGTTGAGAACTTCGAAAGGTCCGGACCATCGTGTCCGTAGTTTCCCAGGGAAGAGATGCATTCAGAGTTATATAATAAAACCGACTCTCCCACATGAAATTCTCTCTTTTTTATCTTGGCATCGTGAAGGAGCTTCATTCTATCCTTGCTTATCCTGGAGCTCTCATAAGCTCGGAGTCTGAATTCATCTAGCTCATGCAACTGCTGAAGTCTGTGCTCACCACAAGCTTTGGAATCAAAATTCAGGAACTTCGTTGCCCGATAAGCTTTATGCTCAAGTTCAACCGGCGAGATGACATGGCTTTCCATAAACCATTTGATATGGAGATGTACCCATAGTGTCTTGTAAGTCATCCCTATAAGCCCATAGTACATCATCCACCCCGCACTCAGTCCGTCCGATGATCATAACCCGTCTTTTCTAAGATCTTCTTGAGGCTCACAGTTACTACGCTCCACCGACCACTGGTCATAGGATGGTATGGTGTACCGGATTTGTGCCTAACACCATATTTCTCTAATACTTTGTCCAGTGGTCGATTACAAAAGTGTGTCCCCTCGTCACTGATTAGGGCTCTCGGGCAGCCAAACCGTGTGAAAATATTTTTCTTTAAGAATTTCATGACTGTTTTATGGTCATTGTGAGGAGTGGCGATAGCCTCAACCCATTTAGACACATAGTCCACACAGACTAGGATGTATCTATTCCCACATGAGGATGGGAATGGACCCATAAAGTCGATCCCCCAGACATCGAACCTCACACTCCAGAATAGGTTGTAACGGCATATCATATCTTCTTGTCAAAGCACCCGTTCTGGCACCTATCACAGCTTTTACAAAAGGCTTCATATCCTTAAAAATTGAGGGCGGTAAAACCAGTTGGAATATCTTTGCAACGGTCTTCCAGGGGACCGAAGTGGCCTCCAGGTGGGACCATTATGACATTGCTCAATTATGTCCCGTTGCTCGGATTCGAGGACACACCGGCGAAGTAACCCATCTTCTGAGATCTTAAAAGATACGGTTCTTCCCGGACATAATACTTGAGATCGAGAAAGAATTTCTTCTTCTCCGATACTTAAAATTTGGGATTCGAATCTCGGGGAATTGAGATAATTTACGATTGACGAATACCACGGAATTTCAGAATCTTGACTATCAACAAGCATAACACTTTCAAGAGGAAAGTACAGATCAATATCGTCAGGGGCAGCCTCTTTCTCACTCAATAATCGCGAAACATGATCCGCTACTGCGTTTTCACTACCCCTTATATCTTTTATTTCCACATCAAACTCCTGTAGGGTAAGAATCCAACGTAGTAAGCGCGGTTTAGCGTCTTGCTTCTTCAACAAATAGCGCAGAGCAGCATGATCTGTCCAGACTATAACTCTAGCTCCCAATAAATAACTGCGGAATTTATCCATAGAAAACACAACCGCCAGCAGTTCTTTTTCCGTTGTAGTGTAGTTAACTTGTGCGGGGTTTAGAGTGTGACTCGCATAATAGATCGGTTGGAATTTTCCTTGCACTCGTTGGCCTAAAACTGCACCAACCGCGTAGTTAGATGCATCGCACATGAGTTCAAAAGGAAGATTCCAATCTGGCGAGATCAAGATAGGGAGCAGATATTAACTGACACTTAAGCATTTCAAATGCTTGCTTGCACTCGTCATCAAAATGAAATTCAACGTCACTACGAAGCAGGTTGGATAATGGTTTAGCAATTTTGGAAAAGTCTTTGATAAATCGTCTGTAGAAACCCACATGTCCAAGAAAACCGCGTATCTCACGCACATTAGTTGGAAAGCTCATTTTCTCAATAGTTTCCACTTTCGCCTTATCCACCTCGATACCTTTGGATGAAATTTTATGGCCAAGAACGATACCTCCTCAACCATGAAATGACATTTCTCCCAATTGAGGATGAGGTTCTTTTCCACACATCTTTTCAAAGACTGATCAAGGTTCGAAGACATCATCGAAAGTTTGGCGAAAACCGAGAAATCGTCCATAAAATTTCCATACATTTCTCCACGAGTCCGTCAAATATCGCCAACATACATCTTTGAAATGTAGCTTTGGGGCATTACTGAGACCAAATGGCATTTTCTCAGTGGCGAAAGTACCATAGGGACACGTGAAGGTGGTCTTCTCTTGGTCTTTCGGGTCAATGGGAATTTGAAAATAACCAGAATAGCCATCTAGAAAACAGTAGAAAGCATGGCCGGCCAAACGCTCAAGCATTTGGTCAATGAAAGGAAGAGGAAAATGATCTTTCATTGTGACTTCGTTAAGCTTTCTATAATCAATGCAAACTCGATAACCACTCACAAGTCTTATAGCGACCTCTTCTCCCTTTTCATTTTTCTCAATTGTAATTCCCCCTTTTTTGGGAACTACTTGAGTTGGCGACACCCAATCACCATCATGATGGCATATATGATTCCCATATCTAACAACTTGATGATTTCTTTCTTGACAACCTCCTGCATATGAGGATTCAGCCTCCTGCGGTTGTCTCACCTTTTAGCTCCTCTTCTGTCTTGATTTTGTGCATCAGATGTCCGGAGATATCCCCTTGATATCCCCGACTTGCCATCCAAAAGCATTCGCATTTTCTTTCAAGACGTTGATTAACTTTAATTCCTCGATCCGGGATAGTTTGGATGAAATGATGAGAGGGAGCTTGTTACCATCTTGTAGGAAGATATACTTTAAATGCTTCGGTAACGGTTTCAACTCAAGGTCAATCGGAGGTTCTTCCAAACTAGACTTTAAAATTTTACTTTGCAGATTATCAGAGGAAAGCAACATAGCTTCTAATAAATCCACTTCCTCCGAAGGCGAAAGATTTGTATGCCTCGCAACTTCATCTTCAGTCTCGACTTCAAGCTTATTCAAATCTATCCTACCATATTGATTTAGATTATCGATCAAGCGTTCGTATTCAGAATCTACTGCAAGGACTTGCTCATCTAGAAAATTAACAAATCATCAAATGATTCCTCGATAGAATAGCCGGTTGGACATTCATAAGGTCTTTTGATAGCTTTAGACACACTATAGCTCACTTCTTCATTTCCAACACGCAAAGTCACTTTAGCCCCATCATCACAATCGATAAGGGCTCTAGCAGTAGACAGAAAAGGTCGTCCAAGAATCAGGGGTGTATTGGGTTGTTGGATGTCTAGGACATACCAATCTACAGGGAAGGTAAATCGATCGACCTGTACCAACAAATCCTTTAAAATCCCTGTTGCTTTCTTGGATGATCTGTCTGCGAACTGAATACTCATAGTGGTAGGTTCCAAAAGATGGTCTAATTGGAGTTGTTGACACACATATAGAGGCATAAGACTAATTGAAGCTCCTAAATCGCATAAAGAATTAGGGAAAATAAGACCTCCAATCTGCAAAGTAAGGACAAATCGTCCAGGATCACCTTTCTTAACAGGTACATCTTCATAACTCAGCATGGAACATTCTTCACCAACCACCCTTTCCATGCCCTCTAACTTCTTCTTAGACGAGACCACATCCTTTATAAATTTAGTATACTTGGGCATCTCAACCAACATGTCAGATAACGGCAAGTTAACTTGGGTGTTTTTCAGGAGGTTGAGTACCTTCTCATATTTCTTGTCTTCACATAAAGGAATACTAGTCTTTCTCGGAGGGAACGGAAGCTTCTTCAACTCGTCTTCTGAAAAGACTTTCTTAAGAGAGGAGCTCACGGCTTGGTCCTCAAGATCTTTCCATCTTACAGATTTTTCAACTCCTGTCCTCACGGGCTCATCCGCTTTCTCAATAGATTTCTGACTGCTCACAGGCGCATCTACTTTAGATCCTTCCGCCTCATCCCTCGGAGGATTAGTCTCACGAGTGCTCTTTATCGGATTGGGGAAATAGGCCTTCTCAACTCCCCCTCCTGCACTTCCACTGGCAGGAGGGGCTAGTGGTTTCCCTGGTTCTGTGGACCAGAGAGTTGAGTGCCGGATCTCAAGCTGATAGCATTAGTATCTTCTTGACTGTAGGAAGGATATGGAACAAGAGCAGTACATTGACTCAGATTAGCTTGATTGACTTGACCACTTCCACTGGAGTTTTTCTCAGTAAAACTTGGCAAATGTCCAGGTGGCCTGGAAGCAAGCTGTTCAGCCAACTGTCCTAATTGTCTTTCGAGGTTCTTGATTGTCTTTGTTTGCTCTTCCAATCTTATAACAATTTCATTTGGGATAGGAAATCCAGGGGGATTTTGAGAACTCTGACTAAAAGATTGACTGGGCTTATTGCCAGAAGCAGGAGTAGAATTGTTAGGCCAGTTTTGATTGAATCTTTGAGTAGACGTAGGAAAACCCGAAGATTGATTCTGATAGTTATTTGGGTTCCTATTGACGTTCTGAGAACCTGGGTTATACCCCTGATTTTGGAAATTGCTTGGACCAGAATATTGATTCGGGAATCTTTGATTGGATTGGCCATAAAATGCATTGACTTCAGGATTTTGCCCATTCCTAGGACAAGCAGGAGACGTATGTCCTCCACAGCACAAGTCTGGCAAACTATCGGCGTATCTTGCCTGCATGTTGGATAACATTGACTTGATAGTTAGGTGGAAATTGACATTGACCAAACACATGGCCAACTTGATTGCAATTATCGCAAAAGCGTAACTTGGGCGTTTTGTTGAAGCCGATTAATAGACGAGAATTCAATTTGTGGAAAGATTAGCCACCGTTGTTGAAGTAAGGAAATCAATTGATTCTGCATATTTACTTCTTCAATTTTTGGTGCAGGTGCTTGGATAGCTTGGTATGAAGGAGCATAGTTATACTTTGCTATATCCTCAAACAACGCCCATCCTTCTTGTGGAGTTTTCTTAAGAAATGTCCCACCACTGGAGCTGTTGACCATGCCTTTGGTCATCTCGGTCAAACCACTGTAAAATGTATTAGCTTGCCTTTGCAGGTCTAATCCGTTATGGGGGCATTTTCTAAGCAAAGATTTGAATCTCTTAAAAGCTTCGAAGAAAGATTCATTGGGCTGCTGAGTGAAAGTATAAATATCACTAAGACACTGAGCAGTCTTAGATGGAGGAAAGTATTGACTTAAAAATTCCCTCTCCAATTCCTCTCATGTTGTGATAGACTCAACGGGTAAAGAGTCGTACCATTCCTTGGCTTCACCTTTCAAGGAGAATGGAAACAACTTGAGTTTAATGACATCCTCGCCAACACCTTGTAACTTTGTAGTACTACAGATTTCAAGAAATGTATGGATATGGGTGTGAGGATTTTCAGATTGGTACCCATGAAAAATAGATGCATGTTGCATCATTTGAATCGAGCGAGTTTAAGCTCAAATGTTGGAGCCGCAATGGTGGTATGATAACTCAGATTAAATCGACCATGCCTGTCCGGCATAATCGCCTAGGGTCCTTGTATCGTCGACCATCTCAAGACAAACTCTTCAATTTCTTTCCGGAATTTCTCTTCCAAATTTCCTTCAACAATTTGGATACGAGAACGGATTCTTCGGCGATTGGGACGAACTATAGATCGTTCGAGCTCAGGATCAAAGATAAGAGTGCCTTGTTTGCTCCGAGTTAACATAAACCGAAGTCAAACAAAAAGAAATGATAGAGGAACGAAAGAAAAAAACAGAAACAGAAAGATATCGGGAAATCGAACGTTCGTTACGCATCAATCCGACGGGCGTTCAACACAGAACGCTGGTTTAGAAAACCAAACGAGCGTGCAGAACTAGAACGGGCGTTTACAAATGTTAAACGTTCGTTCAACCTGAACAGAGAACAAAACAGCAGAAACAGAGCAGAAGAAACCCAGAAAAACCAATATCGAAAACACCTGAATGCTTTCTTTATCACCTAAAACGGTAAGAACACAATCAAAAACAGCACCTCCCCGGCAACGGCGCCATTTTGTTTGGAGTTATTTTTGCAATAATCAAAACAAACTAAATTTATAAAACCGATCCTTACAATGCAAACTAACTCCTAACCGACCGAATATCGGGTAGTTGCTAGTATAGTAGGGTAAGTAAGGGTGTCGATCCACAGGGAGATGGTTTGAAGAACACGTCTTATGTTTTAGATTTGAAAGCTAGCAATTACATAGACAGAGAATCGAAGTTGATTCAAAGCTATGAAAGGATCGTTCGGACTGAAAGTTTAAAGTGCAGAGAAATTAAATTAGCAAAACAGGGAAGTAAACTAAGGCTTAAAACTATGAAATTGATCAACAAGCAATTTGGGAAAAAGGCGGCAAACATTGGATCAACAATTTACTCAAAAATTAAAGGTGATCTTATAACGATTTACTGCGTTTCTTAAAAGAGGCGGGTCCACCTATTCTAAAGCAAAACGATCTAATCTCTCAAAACGTTCTATTCAATTAACAAGCAAGGTGTAAATCTCTCGATTTAATGACCTAAACAACAAGCCGAGCAACTCGCTTTAGCTAACGATCGATTGTTCAATCAAAAAGCAAGGTGTTCTTAATTCACGAATTTTCATTCAGAAAACAATTAAGCATTCATCATCTCTCGATGTAAATGAAATTAAACCATAAAACGAGCTAAAAGATCGACCTCTATTGAAGAACACAATGAAATCGTAATGAGAAAACCGAATTAATAAGAAAATTGCATCCCCAATGCTTTGCCAAATTTGATTTAGCTATCCATAGAGTGAATGATTACAATGCTTGAAGAGAAATCCATAAAATCTAAGTTTAAAAGTAATTGAATCTAAGAAACCCAGCCACCAAGAAGGCTTTTGGGACTGTTTTTGCTCTCAGAATTTCGATCTGAAAAAGTTGATTCTCATAATGTATATGATGTGGTTACAACTGGGGACTATTTTTAGGAAAACAGTAAATCTGCAGACTGAACGCTGGTTTCACATAGGGAACGCCCGTTCTATCATATGAACGCCCGTTCTATCTTCTGAACGCCCGTTCTATCTCGATTTTCCTCAGCTTCCAAACTATCTGTTAGCTCTGAACGCCCTTTCGCCATCTTGAACGCCCGTTTATATCACCAATTGAATCGATTTCGCTTGCATGAAACGGTTTTGCAACTGCTTTTTGTCCCACTTGTCGATCTCTCTCCTCTAACTGCCTTAACCGCTTGGATATATCTCATTACACCTCATCATCCTTATCTCTATTATCAAAGAAACATGGCAAACACATAACAAAACCAATATGATATAAATTTATGATAACAAGCCCAAATTCAAGCCCAAATGCCGTTTATTTATTTTAGACTCACTTTACTCAATAATTCTATTTTAAGGCCCTATCCCAATGCAGATATTACTAATGTGGGGAAATTTTATAGGAAAAATATCATAAAATTTCGTATAAAATAGCCATTAACAACTCCCCCACACTTAGCTTTTTGTTCGTCCCGAACAAAACAATACATAAGCATTGTTCGAGATAAATATGCATCCTTAGCAAATACAGAACATATTCAGTAGTTTAGAGATTCACCCAAGTGTATGTGTGCACTGCCATAATAAATTTTCGCTAAATCCACACTTGAAAACCAATCAAGCAAAACTAGCCAGTCATCCCATTCTAATCAGAAATAAAAACGATTGTCACAAGCGCTTCACAAAACATACACATTCGAAAATAATAACAGGGAGTATTTAGAGATATTTCCGACATACTTAGAGGATGATCCCTTCAACATATCTTCAGTTTCTACTGGGGATAAAGTACATGGTAACTAAGCCCTTAACTTATTCATAATAACATTTTTCGATTTTTATATCACTTTTTTCCATTTTTTTTTCTTTTCTTTGAAACACACATCAAAATAAGCTTTTGCCCGTCATAGTAGAGTAGGACATTTCGAGATAATCCCCTATCTACTCAAATCATAAGGCAGCTTTTTTTGACTGTCGTAAGCTATTGGTCGTCATGGTGGAATAGGACATACGCGGTATACCCTACCGCACTCAAATCATAAACCAGCTCCGACACACACAATTAAGTTCATTGTTCGAGATTTCTAGCTGGCAGTGGTTAACATGCTAAAAGCACTTCAAACCTACTGAGCATAACACCTCAATCAATGATTTATTTATTGATTAATATGCAAGGACATTAGTCACCATTCACTTATCACTTTCAAACTTACGGATATTCACAGTGTGACATACTCTAGTTTTAAATACCAACTATTAAAATTTCCAAAACTTGTATGCAAGCAAAGGAACATGTAATAATCATCAAACATTTCTAATTAAATTGGGCATAGCTTAAGAGTGTAGCTCTCATTTACTATGGCACGTGATAAAAAAAATGGGGAGAAACATCTAAATATACTAAATATGTAACATAACGCTTCAATGATATACTCTCAAAACAAAATATGTAGTTGCTTATTCGAGACAAAACAAAAAGTTTAAGTTTAGCTCATTTTGCATGGAATCATAAAAAATAGGAGTAAAAATGATATAGAAACGTAAGACTAGTCCCCTCCCCCACACTTAAATCACAACGTGTCCTCAAGTTGTGCGAAAAGAAAAACGAGGAAGTGTACTTAGCTCCCTTTAATCAATGTCGGATATCGGTGGTCAGGCAAAAGCATGAAAGAACCAAGGATGTCCGGTAAGCATAAGTGACAAAGGAAAGAACGTAGAATGCACATGTAATACTTGGAGGGACACAACAAAAACTCTAGGGGAGAGTGCGGAGAAAGATACAAAAGAAAAATACGATGAGACATGAGAAAAGCAAAGCAAACCAGGCATTATAGGCTCATATACAAGCATTCATGTTGATTAATACAAGAGAAGATGTGAAAGGATAGAAATTGCTGCTCTGACAAGGTGGAACGCCCGTTCTGTATACAGAACGTCCGTTCTAAAGCAAAAATTTCGAACAGAGAGCAAAATCATGAAAAAAATTCAAGCAGAACGCCCGTTTGAAAAACAGAACGTGCGTTCAACAGGGAAAAAAACAGCAGAATAAAAACAAAAGCAAAACAGAGTATTCCCAATATCAGCAAGTGTAGCAAAACAGAGCCAAAGGATATCCAAAACAAGACTAAAATCAGTGCAACAGATGAAATAAAAGTCAAGTACTTGCAAAGTTCTAGAGAGTTAACTGGAACAAGAACAAAATAGTCCAAAACATCGTCACGGGAATAATAAAAACAACAGCACATCATTCTTCAGAGTCACTCCCATCATCACTTGTAGCCGTCTCGGCATTTTCCTCATCCTCGTCATCTTCAACAGCCCTAGATGCCCCGGGCACGACACGAGCAATGGTTCTCTCCACATCCGCTTCGAAAACAAACTTCTCGGTCCGAGGTGCAAACTTGGATTCATCGGTGATAGTTTTACCACGGTTGAGCTCCTTTTGATTAGCCAAAATATCATTTTGAGTGCAACACAGCATACGCAACCACTTCCGAATCATGAGCAATGCTCAACCGCAATTGGTCGGAAGGTGAAGGAGTGAAAAGCGGTGTAAAGGATGGCCCGGCTGAGTAGGATCGGCGAGTGGTACACGGAGTCTTTTGGGCTTTGTTAGGCTCCTTTGAAGTCCCCGAGGTTCTTTGTTCTGTGATCGGCCTTATATTCCGGTACCCGGCATCTTTGCAAATACTGTGAATCAGATGGGGACAAATGATGCACCGGTTCGTCTTAGTTAAATGCTTAAAAACCTCCTCGTAGATAATGGCCCCAACATTCACATCCATTTCCCATTCCATCGCATATAAGATACCAAGATCTTCAATTCCAAAATGGCGCCGTTGCCGGGGAGGTGCTGTTTTTGATTGTGTTCTTACCCATCCCCAATGCTGCCAAATTTGATTTAGCTATCCATAGAGTGAATGATTACAATGCTTGAAGAGAAATCCATAAAATCTAAGTTTAAAAGTAATTGAATCTAAGAAACCCAGCCACCAAGAAGGCTTTTGGGACTGTTTTTGCTCTCAGAATTTCGATCTGAAAAAGTTGATTCTCATAATGTATATGATGTGGTTACAACTGGGGACTATTTATAGGAAAACAGTAAATCTGCAGACTGAACGCTGGTTTCACATAGGGAACGCCCGTTCTATCAGATGAACGCCCGTTCTATCTTCTGAACGCCCGTTCTATCTCGATTTTCCTCAGCTTCCAAACTCTCTGTTAGCTCTGAACGCCCTTTCGCCATCTTGAACGCCCGTTCTATCAGCTGCAACTGATTTCAGTTGCATGAAACGGTTTTGCAACTGCTTTTTGTCCCACTTGTCGATCTCTCTCCTCTAACTGCCTTAACCTCTTGGATATATCTCATTACACCTCATCATCCTTATCTCTATTATCAAAGAAACATGGCAAACACATAACAAAACCAATATGATATAAATTTATAATAACAAGCCCAAATTCAAGCCCAAATGCCGTTTATTTATTTTAGACTCACTTTACTCAATAATTCTATTTTAAGGCCCTATCCCAATGCAGATATTACTAATGTGGGGAAATTTTATAGGAAAAATATCATAAAATTTCGTATAAAATAGCCATTAACAGATGTCGAACACGACCCTTACTCTGTTTCCCAAACGTGTCGAGAAGAGTGTCCTAAGCTTGTTTCGAATTTGTCGTGTGTTGAATCGTAGCCATAAACTCTTTATCAACCGAACCCAAAATTAAATTGTGGATTAGGGCATCTTGTTGGAGCCAATGCAGGTGAGCCGCATTGACTGTGATCTCACCAGCCGCAGATGGGATGGTTGGTGGCGGCAGGGGTGTGGCACCTGTGACGTAACCGATGAGACCGTGACCGGTGAGTAAAGTGGTCAATTGAAGCTTCCAAGCCGTGAAATTTTTGCCATCAAGTTTTGTAGGAGCATTGACAGCAGGATTAAGCGAGATAACGGTGGTGGTAGCCTGAGGGGCTGCAGCCGCAGCAAGGACAGGGGCAGCGCCGCGGCGCCGAGGTGGCGGATCGAGAGAGGCAGCGGCGAGAGTGGCCATAGCTTATTTGGAAGAAAAGCGGCAAAGAAGAGGAAAGCGAAAAAAAAATTTGTTTTTTTTTTGGGATCAAAAAAGCTCTGATACCATATTAGGTTTAGATGAATAACAAAATAATTGTCATTGAGAAATAATGTTGTGTACAATTAGTTTATATAGAGAGACCACAAGGGTATAAACGTAAAATACAAATAATGTAAAGTAATATATTCTAATAAAAATTGTTTTGTTTTTAGCAGTCATCTGACGGTCCGTTCTAATATGCCGGGAGTCCCTACAGCAAAATTACCCTCACCCGAGACACGTGTAATAACATGTTGATTACATTGGTCTATGTACATAGATGACGTAATTATGACAGGTATATAATAATTTACAGAAATTTTAAAATGTCGAAACCACTTTGACAAAAAGCTTCATAATAAAGAATTTTGAGAGAACTGAATTATTTTTTGGGATTGAAGTAGCACGTGTTAGAAATATTAGTAGTGTATCGGTTTGCTAATTTTCTGTGAGATGAGCAACATGAATTTGTAGAAACATAAATCAAAAAAGATGAACACATAACGTGAAGAATTTTATTCATATGTTCATAGTATGCAACACATAGAAACAAAAAATGCAGAAAGCAAAGGTAAAAACCAGGGATTTCGGTTATCTCGTTATATATAAACCGATTTTTTTTCCGACTCTCCGTTACATTAATCGAACCAAAGTGGTTCATTTTTTGTTCATCCAACAGACAATGCGGATTGATTTTTACATTTCAATCAACCAAATTTTTTTGAATTCTCGATTCGATTTCGACACAACAAAGTGTATATTTCGATACGGTTCATTTTTTTTCCCTTCGGTAAAAACCGGGATATCGGTTATCTCGTTATATATAAACCGGTTTTTTTTTTCGACTCTCCGTTACATAAATCGAACAAAAGTGTATATTTTGATACGGTTCATTTTTAGTGCCTCCAACAGACAGGGCGGCTTCAGTTTTACATTTCAATCAGCCGGAAATTTTCGATTTCTCGATTCGATTTCGACAAAACAATTGAATATACACAACAAAATGTATATTTCGATACGGTTCAATTTTTCTTTCCTTCGGTAAAAACCAGCGATTTCGGTTATCTCGTTATATATAAACCGATTTTTTCCCGACTCTCCGTTACATAAATCGAACCAAAGCGGTTCATTTTTGTGCATCCAATAGACGATTCGGATTGATTTTACATTTTAATCAACCAAAAATTTTGCTTTCGATTCGATTTAGACACAACAATTGAATATACACAACAAAGTGTATATTTTGATACGAGTCATTTTTTTCCTTCGGTAAAAACCGGGATATCGGTTATGTCATTATATATAAACCGAATTTTTTTTTTCCGACTCTCCGTTACATCAATCGAACAAAAGTGTATATTTAGATACGGTTCATTTTTAGTGCCTCCAGACAGTGCGGATTCAGTTTTACATTTCAATCAACCGGAAATTTTCTATTTCTCGATTCGATTTACACACATGAGACGATCGCGAATTCATTTTAAATTTCAATCAACCGGAAATCTTCGATTTCTCGATTCGATTTCGACACAATAATTGAATATACACAACAAAGTGTATATTTACGATCTGATTCATTTTATTACCTCCAACCAGACATTGTGGATTGATTTTAGATTTCAATCAACGAAAATTTTCGATTTTGATTCGATTTATTACAACAATTGAAAAAAACGTGTATTTTTTATTTATCAAATGTGTAACTTTTTGATTCATTTTTCCCCTTTTCTTACATGAGTTTCTTTTTTTCCCTCGGTAAAAACCGAATTTCGATTATATATAAACCGATTTTTTTGCCGACTCTCTCTGCTACAACCAGTGGATTAAAGGGATATATTTTATAAAATTGTTCTCCGATACATCATATTATGGTTTATTTTGTAGAGGAAAACTCCGGATAAAATTTGGAAGAAGTGATTCACAATATTCACGTCTCCACCTCTTGCAGACAGGGGCGACTGCATGATTTTTGTGATACGGGTCAAGGTTCGAGAATAACATATCTTATTATAAGTTTTTAATACATTAACTTTAAATTTTCAAGTATAGATACGGGTCAAGGGTCAATATTTTAAAAATTTTACGAATTCGATTAGTACATATTAGTGATAAAATTTTCAAAAGATGAAAAAAAAATACACTGAATTATTTTTTTTTTTGGTTTGAAGGTCGATTGACCTAACCCCTTGAGTGGCGCCGCCCCTAACTGCGAGAGAAATGTGATATGTTTGGTTCTTTCTATTTGTCTTGTCGGCTTGAATTATTACGGTTTAAGCTTTACGCGATTTATTTCACGTTGGAGATCTATTCTTTGATGTTATCGTTGGTAACGATTTATGTTGGGCCATTGTCATTGCGCACGCTCACGTTCACTAGTTTTAGAATAAGAAAAAAGAGTGGACGGACGTGAACAAAAAAAAGCACAATATGATGTCTTTTCTTTGACATTGGTGTGGTTTTTTCTTTCTTTGATTTATTTTATTTTATATTTTAATGATTACGTAGCTTTTCTTTTCCAGATTATTGATTATTGAATTATCGATTTCATGTGATTGTGAGTTTTTTATTTCTTGTTTGATTATTAGTATTTGTCTATTTTCTCTTTTCACGTATATATGATTATAATTATTCGTTTAATTGTTGGCGCGGGATGATTAAACGGTTATTTTGATCTAGCACAAAAATCCTTCTTAGGCGGTTTGCCATAAAAGATTGGATTTTTAGTGGTAAACAAGAAATTGTCTGGCGGTTCGTAGCCCGCAGGATTTCCTGTTGTGGAAATAGATAATACTATGGTTAAAATTAAGTCAGTTGGACTAATACCTAGTAATTGGGTATCTCTAATCTTTAAGGCTGTTATGTCACCAAACTCCGGACGTTCGTTGCGGGGTGTGCCATAATTATGGTGTGATTAGTGGCGGTTGTCCTAATTAACGTATCTAGGAGAGATTGGGTGATTCACGTTTGTGGTCAACTATAACTAATTTAGTGATAATTTAACGAGTAATCGTTGAATCGATGATCAATCGTATTAGTTTCTTTTTTTTTTTTTTTTTTTTTTTTTTTTTGAGGGGCATCAATCGTATTAGTTGAGGGGAAAATAATTAATTAGCTGGATTTCTTCTTCGTTTATTTTTCTTTACTTTATTTTTCACTGTTCCCTGTGGGTTCGGCCCGTACTTAAGTTCTTTTTATGATACATTCCTGACAACTCCGAAGATACTTGGGAGTTTTATTTGCCAAATAAAAACTTCCACAATTATCTTTTATTTGTTTATTTTGTTTATTTATTTTGAGGATAGGGATGAAAGGGATTAAATTCCAATTATGTTCTTAAAAACAAAATTGCTCTTTTTCGAAAATCCGGGATGTTACATTTACTAGTATTTGAGAATGGTATGAATATGATTATGATATCTTGAATGAATGTAAGAAAGGAAAATTTCTTGGTTAAGTACCAGACATATATGAAAGGACAATGAATTCATGAAGGTCTCTAGCATCAGGCCCTCCTCTCGGGAATGAATAGAGAGAAAAGATTGGAGCTAGCCAGGCCCCGTCCACATAATAAAACAGTAGACATCTTCGGTCTATCAATAAGTTATATTTCAAGCCCTCCACATTTAGAATGAATAAATGTGGCGTAGTACTCATGAACCAAAACAAGAAAGGACACAATACTGATTTGCCATGATATGATACGGAAATGATGTTACAGTGAAATGAAAGTTCAAAGTAAATGATAAATGTATGTTATTGCTATTTATTTTCAGTTACTTTATGTGATCTTGTATGAACTAGTAAATATGTTAATTGTTATCTTTATGTATTATCTTTACTTTATGCATTTCATTTTACGAAAGAGAATTAATTTTATCATGATTCCAATAAGTGATATTAGTTCCCGTTGATGCTATGTTTCCTTACTCAGCGTCATAACTCACCTATTACATTAACTTCTTTTCGATGATTAGCTTTAGTAGAAATGGAAGATCGTGGATGAGAGTGAGTCTTACCTCTATCGCTCTCATTTCAGTATACATTTCATGAAGTCAATGCATCTTCTATGATTATCTAATATTTCACGAGTTTAGAGTCATCTTCTAAATCCGCAACAGAGAAGAGGTGAATGATCATAAGTTCTTGTTCTAGTATGTGATGGATGTGGCGAGGTAACATGGTTGCCCTGTATGTGGTAATATGGTAACAAATGATGTATTCTTTGTGTTGAAACATATAACCTAAGTAGTAGTAATGATGATGTATGTTGTAAGCATGATGGTGCTTTGATTGTTAATTAATTACCTATTTGGAAACCAGTAACGGTTCGGATCCGAAACAATACTCAAGCGGTTCGTCACAATTTGTAATATCAACTCATAATAAAAAGCGGATGGGAAGATGGCATCAAAACTTAAGCTTTTGCTAGTAATCAATTTTGTGCGGACATCGCCTACTAACTTCCTCTAAAGGTAATTGATATTGCATTTATCTCACATACAAAACGAATAATTAGTTATGTACTCTCTGTTTCTACTTATATTATGTAGTTGACAAAAAAACAAACATATTAAAAAAATTAGTTAATTTATGCATTGACTTTAACAATAAAATGAATAAAAATAATTGGATATAATTAATTTGACACTTTTTTATCTCTTAGTAGTATATTGAAGAATTTGATGGTTCTTCATACAGAATAATGAAGAACACAAGAATACTTCTGAGAATTAAGAAAGCGGGAAAAGTAAATTGATATAGAATTGAGATTTTATTAAACTGGAAAACTTAAACTTTACAAGAGTGTTTCTATATAGCTGCATTATCTAGCTAGATCACATGAGAATCTTTTATAACTAACTAATTGGTTATAACCACTTCCAACCGCTTTAGTTGTAAGTGTTCGACGTCATGTTACTAAGAGGCTGTTGAATAAGTTCAAAGACCTGTTGATGTTGTCCATTGAAGCTATTTCTTTGAATATGCTCAACACCTGCGATCTTTGTCTGCTTTGAAGGTGTTTGATAGACTATTTCATTGAGCACTTGATCACTTGATTGATCACACCTTCTTATCACTTAGTTGATTGTATAATCCAATACCCCCCTCAAGCTGAAACTAGGGTGAAGCTTGCACTTGATTGATCACACCTTCTTATCACTTAGTTGATTGTTGATTGTACTGGATGGCTTGAAGACTGAGTATATGCCCAGGTTGTTGAGCAGGTAGTGAAAGATAGGGGAGTCCAATGGTTTTGTTAAGATATCTGCCAGCTGGTGTGTAGTCATGACTGGCATTAACCTTAGGAAGCTTGCTTGAACCTTTGCTCTTGTGATATGGCAATCGATTTCAATATGCTTAGTTCTTTCTTGAAAGATAAGGTTCTTGGCAATGTGAATGGCACTTGCATTGTCAAAGAAAAGGAGAATAGGCAAATGAACTCATTATTTATAAATCCTCCATTATGTATACTAACCATTAGAGTTCACATGTAGCATTGGCCATTGCCCTATATTCAGCTTCAAAAGAACTTTTGGCTATAGTATTTGCTTCTTTGATTTCCAATAACCTGGTGATGTACCTAGGAACATAATATACCCTGATATGGATTTTCTGGATTCCTCACATCCTGTCCATTCGAATCGATGTATCATTTTAGTTGAAGATCATTGTCTGTTTCAAAAAGAATTCTTTGACCAGGGTTGCTTTTCAGATACCTCAAAAGTCTGTTGGCAGCCTGCATATGATTTATTGTAGGATGTGACAAAAACTGACTAAGTTGTTGGACTGTATATGCTATATCTGGTCTTGTGAAAGAAAGGTAGATTAGCTTTCCTACCAAGGATCTGTAGATTGTGTTTTCTGGTAGTAGTTCAGAGTCCCCTGATGTCAGTTTTGCTTTGAATGCATTGGTGTGCTGACAGGTTTAGATTCTAGGAATCCATATTCTTCTAATATAAGGTGTATTTTCTTTGGTTGATGTAAATCCCTTTATCAGGTCTTGCAACTTCAATGCCTAGGAAGTACCTTAAGTTGCCAATATCCTTGATTTGAAATTTTTGGTGAAGTATATGTTTAACCTCCTGTATTTGGGTTAGTGATGAACTTGTTGCTATAATGTCATCCACATAAACAAGTAGGGCTATGAAATTTTCAGTTGTTCCTTTAATGAACAGGCTATGATCATGTTGGGACTGAATAAAACCACTGTCCTTCAATGCTTCTGTCAATTTTGAATTCCATGTTCTGCTAGCTTGTTTCAAGCCATACAATGATTTGGTCAATTTGCATACTTGATTAGGTTTTTCTGTCTTGAATCCAAGTGGAAGGTCCATATATACCTCTTCATCTAGTTCTCCATGTAAAAAGGCATTATTGACGTCTATTTGATAGATGTACTGGAAGCTGCTAGTACTAGCAGTGTTCTGATTGTGGTAACCTTGGCCACAAGTGAGAATGTTTCCTGATAGTCTATACCATAGGTTTGTGTGTAGACTTTTGCTACTAATCTTGCCTTATATCTTTCTATGGAACCATCAGCATGATACTTGACTTTGTACACCCACATGCAACCTATAGTAGACTTTCCTGGAGGTAGAGACACAATTTCCCAAGTTTTTGTTGCCTGCAAAGCGTCTAATTCTTTCTGCATTGCCTCTTTCCAGCAATCATGTTTAATGGCTTGATTGTATGTCTTAGGCTCTTGAATCTGATCCGGTCAGGCATACAAACTTCTTATATGCATTGGTAATATTCTGATAGGAAACTACATTATTAATCTGATGTGATGATCTTCTGGTAGGAATGACATATTCCTTAAGATAAGAGGGGACATGTCTTTGTCTTGTGGACCTCCTTGTATCAGATTGTACCACCGGTGGTTGATTGTCTGTTGTCATTTGAGTAGATGTTGTATCCATGCTTTGAGGATCCTGGACAAACTCATCTGATGTTGCATCGTAAGGCACCGTAATGGAGCAGATCGCTTCATACATGCTGTCTGTCTAATGTGTAAAGGAAAAACATGTTCATAGAACTGCACATCCCTAGATACAAAAATTTCCCTAGTTTGTTTATCTAGCATAATATGTCCTTTGGTGAATTAGACACCCCAATATACACACACTGTCTAGCCCTAATATCAAATTTTGATGTATTATGTGTAGGTGTACATGCATATACAAGGGAACCAAAAACTTTCAATTCAGTATAATCAAATTGCTTTCCATATAATAGGAAGTGAGGTGTATTAAGTTTAATAACTGGTGATGGAGTGATATTAATCAAGAATGTGGCATGTAAAACACAGTATATCCCTAATAGGACAGAGGTAAATTGGATTGAAACTTTAGAGCTCTAGCAATATTCACGATGTTCTGATGTTTTCTTTCTACTATTCCATTTTGTTGTGGGGTATCCACACAAGATGTTTGGTGTATGATACCTCTTTCAGCATAATAGTCAGGCATATGAAACTCAGGTCCATTATCAAACCTTACTATCTTAACATTCTTTCCAAACTGAACAATATCAAATTGAACTAATTGTCTAACTTCAGACTTGTGTTTCAACAGAAGAATCCAAGTTTATCTGGAAAAATCATCCACTACTGTTAAGAAATATGAATGACCATGCACAGTCTGCTGTCTATAGGGTCCCCATATATCAAAATGAACAAGATCAAAAATATTTTGCACAGAAGATTGACTCAAAGTAAAGGGATTTCTCTTTTGTTTAGCTAATTGACAAACATGACAGACACCAGAGTTATGTTTACAAGAAGAATCAAGAATATTCAAATCTAAAAGCCTTTTATCTGTCAAATGACCAAGTCTGTAGTGCCAAACTTGTTCTTTTGTGATTGTAGATCTGTCTTCTAGAAAAGACACATTATGAACTACATTGTTAGTGTGTGGAAGCTTCTGATATGTACATAGCACATACAAGCCTTTGGATTTCTTAGCTGATCCAATCAGTATTTTAAGTTTCTTGTCCTGTATCAGACAAGAATCATGATTAAATATAACAGACAAAGAAGGATTAGCTGTTAGTTTGGCCAATGATATCAAATTGAAGTGAAAATCTGGTATACATAATACATTGGTAAGAACTAACTTGTCATTCAAACAAACATTACCAATGTGTGTGATTGAGACACGGGTACCATTAGGTAAACCAACTAACATATGAGAGACGGGTTTAGAAGATTGCATACAAGCTTTATCAGTGACAATATGATCTGTCGCACCAGAATCTATTATCCATGATAAAGACCTGATAGGATTAGACAAACCTGACACATCTGCATTAAAAACAAAGTTGTTGGTCAAAATTGTAGCTTGATTGGACATATGATCATAAGATTCCACCTTCTGAGTATCCAGTAACTTCATCAACTACTGATATTGGGTTTTATTCAAGGTGAAGGTATCCGAATCTTGAATGGAAACCATTGAACCTTCAGGATTGCCACATTGATCCTCTGACACAACCTCTGCCATATTCACTTTACTTCTTGGTTTCCAACCGGGTGGAAAACCATGCTTCTTGTAGCATTTGTCCACGGCATTCCCTGTGTAACCACAGAAGGTGCACTATATCTTTTACCGATTTGATTAACCCCTGCATTTTTCTTGAAACTTGCATTGTTGCCATTGATCGATCTATTGAAATTCTCATTGAAAACCTCGAACTCGGGGATTTGAACCAAGATTATTGTTGTTAAAAGACCTATTGTACAAGATCAGAGCCTCTGGATACCTATTCACAATATCCCTTTGATCGTTTAATTTTAAGGCCATAGCAAACACAGTTTCTAAGCTAGATGCGGGGACCATCAAGCTGAGCTTGTGTTAAAACTCGAGAAAATTCATTATTCAAGCCTCTCAAGAATTTCACAACCCTTTCCATCTCTGCATAACTCAGTAAAAGTCTTGATTACATCACAAGTACATCTAGGGGTACAAGAACATCTTGGATCAGGCTTTATGATTGCAATTTCATCCCATAGACCCTTCAGTTTTGTGAAATAGGTAGTAACATCTGAATCTCCTTGTTTCATAGCATGAACTTGATCCAATAAGTCTCCCAAAAGAAAAACATCTAACCTAGAGAACCTAGATCGCAAATCTTGCCAAACTTCTCTGCTTGAGCTCCTTATACATTACACTTTGAGCAATATTTGGCATTCACAATTTAGAATCCAAGTCTTAACAAAGTGTTACATTGAAACCAAACCTGGAAATCTGCAGAAGTTACATGAGGCTTGTGAATCAAACCATCGATGTAGCCAACCTTGTTCTTGGTAATCAAGGCCATTTTCATGGAATAACTCCATGGATGGTAATTCTTGTTGTTCAACAGTGGTTGAACTAAAACCAACGTAGGATTCTCATTAGGATGTAGAAAGAACTGACTCCCAGGTAAGACGCCTTGATTCTCTATGATTCTTCAAAGAAAACGACGAAGAACAACAACAAGAAACAAATAGAACAAAGAACCTGATCAAGAACAGTGGCAGGAACCAAGCAGAATAGCTCCTCCAAGATCTGAAAAGAAATTTCCAGAGATTCACGCTAAGAAGCAATTCATCATTGCTCTGATACCATGAAGAATTTGATGGTTCTTCATACAGAATAATGAAGAACACAAGAATACTTCTGAGAATTAAGAAGGCGGGAAAAGTAAATAGAAATAGAATTGAGATTTTATTAAACTGGAAAACTTAAACTTTACAAGAGTGTTTCTATGAGTATATATAGCTGCATTATCTAGCTAGATCACATGAGAATCTGTTATAACTAACTAATCGGTTATAACCACTTCCAACCGCTTTAGTTGTAAGTGTTCGACGTCATGTTACTAAGAGGCTGCTGAATAAGTTCAACACCCTGCTGATGTTGCCCGCTAAAGCTATCTGTTGAATATGCTCATCACCCTGCTGATGCTGTCTGCTGAAGGTGTTTGATAGACTGTTTCATTGAGCACTTGATCACTTGATTGATCACACCTTCTTATCACTTAGTTGATTGTATAATCCACTATATATTGTGATAAATTAGGGTAAAAATATGTATGATAAAGAATGCATTGAAAATAATAACATCTCAGATAAAAAGAATATTGCCAACTAAAGCGTATAAATTGAAATTGAGGAAGTTTTTGTCTATTAAGTCATTCGAAAAAGTTAAATTTTTCTAAAAAAGATTGAAAGTTAAATAATCGGCGTCTTTATTACTTATTTTATGTCTTTTTTCTGATGACAATTCAAAGAATACCAGAGGTAAAACTTTTGTAGCTGACACAATCATACTTTATACATTTATACGCAATTATTTATAATAGTGAACTTCAATTATTATTGTATATACTGTTTCCGTCCCAAAATATATGTCATTTTAGCTTTTTAATTTTGTCTCAAAATATAAGTCAATTTACTAAACCAAATAAATCATTTATTACATCTTTCTTCTTATCTGCCCTTCATTTATTATATACGCAACTACTTTTTATTATTTTTCATTAATACCAATGAAAGGTCATTTTAGTCTTTTTAATCAAAATTAATGACAAATAACAAATTTAAGTAACTTTTCTTAATATATGTGAAAAAAGCCTAAAATGAGTTATATTTTGGGACGAACGTAGTATCAAACAAAAATGTATGCGGCAGATAATGTTAATTGTTATAGCACCCTTGAAGACGATTCGATTCCTTGTAAATATTTTTCCTTTATTCGCAATTAAAGGGAGTAGGGCGGGGGAGGAAATTTTGATGTTATTGTATTTTGTGTTGTCATCTTTTCAAAAAAAAAAAAATTTCTTCTATTTCTATTTGTTGTGGTTGCTATCGGAAATGAAACAAAATCAAGTTAAAAAATAAAAAAAAAATAAAAAAAATAAATAGCAAACGCCTCAATTGATAAAGAACAAAGTGAGTAATTTTTATTTTTTTTTTATTTTTTACAGCTCTCCCTAGATCCTAACCCATTGGTCCGACTAATCCGGAGTTATTGCAGTCGTCTTACAGCAGATCTCATTTCTTAAGTGAATAATTTTTTAACCAGTCTAATAAACAAAATTAAATCTTGTTGGCATAGAGGATTGAAGCTCTTCTCCACGATCTCATGTTATTTGTAAAACACTTTAACTTTGAAAAAAAATAATAATTCAGCAAGAATCATTAATTATATGGGAAATAGTACTAATTTATCAGTATTTGGAAAGCAATCAAAAATCAACGTCCGGATTTATGATTGAACTACTTGCAATTACTACACTTTTATAAGATTAATACGACACCGGGCTCGTTTCAAAATGTAAATCATTATATGGATTTTCACACACATTGAAAAATTTGGCGAATGTCATAAATTCTATGAAAAAGTTTACTAAAGTATCATTTGAAAATTATTAATAGAATATTATTAAAGTAAATATAAATGGTTGTATTGATAATAAATTAAAATAATATAAAATGAACTTATATTTTAGGAAAAACCAAAAGAGGTATAGTCATTTATATTTTAGGTCGGGAAGAGAGTAGTAAATTTTCAGTAGATAGTGTAAATCCTTTAGAAACTCTATTTTAGATGTTTCAATAAGAAAAAACACTACAACATGTATTCTATTTTTTACTATATTTACAGATTATGTAAAATTTTCTTTACATATAGCATTCATTCATATTCTGTAAATTTTCCTTTATATCTAATGTCAATACTACAAAAAAGCATAATGATCACAGTTTTTAAGTGTGATATATTCACATTAGTCACAGTTTCCAAAGTGTGGCATATTGAGGTGTGACATATAGTACTTTAATTCAATCATATTTAAAAACTGTGAACTATTATAGTCGTTATCACACTTGAAAACCGTGATCTATTATAATTGTTGTCACACTTAAAAATCGAGATCTATTATAATTTCAACACATTTAAAAATTGTGATCTATTTTAGTTGTTATCACACTTAAAAAATGTGATCTATTATAGTTGTTATCACACTTAAGAACTTAGATCTATTATAATTTCAACACATTTAAAAACTGTGATCTATTTTAGTTGTTATCACACATAAAACCGAGATCTATTAATTTTTTTTTTTAGGAAAGATCTATAATTTCAACCACACATATAAAAGTGTAATCATTCTTTTTTTTTAGAAAACAAAATATACGCACACATATTTTTTCCCCAGTGGGACTTGAACCTGGATACTCTGGATTAAGGAGCCACACTAATTACCACTGGACCGAAGCCTTCTTTCTTCTTGTTTTCGACCACACTAAATTTCGATCTCATTATAAAATATCATATTATTTTAATCACGTTGAAAAACTATGATAGATTGATGTATTAAATCTCGGTTTCCTAAGACCGTGATAATAAAAACTATAATCTAATTTAGTTGTTATCACAGTTAAAAATCGAGATCTATTATACTTTCAACACATTTAAAAACTGTGATCTATTTTAGTTGTTATCACACTTAAAAACCGTGATCTATTATAGTTGTTATCATAGTTAAAAACCAAGATCTATCATAACTTCAACACATTTAAAAACTGTGATCTATTTTAGTTATTATCACACTTAAAAACCGAGCTCTATTATAATTTTAATCACACCAAAAAAAGTGTGATCATTCTTTTTTTTTGAAAACAAAATATACGCACATACATTTTTTTTCCCCTAGTAGGACTCGAACCCGGATACTCCGTATTAAGGAACCACACTAATTACCCATAGGCTGATGCCTTTTTTCTTCTCATTTTCAACCACACTAAACTGATATCTCATTATAAAATATCATATTATTTTAATCACAGTTAAAAATGTGATTAATTGATGTTTTGTTTGATTTTCCTAAAACCGTGATAATAAAAAGTTAATGTGTTAATTTTACTTTCTTTGTCTCGATTTTTAAAAAAAATGAGATATTTTTCATTGTAAAGTGTGATATAAATCCTTTTTGTAATAGGGAAATAAAATCAATCACACATAATAACCGAAACCTAAATATAAAATATCTAACCATTTTAATCACACTTAAAAGCGAGATTTATTGGTATAATACATCTCGGTTTTATTCAATAACTTGTGATAAAAATTTAAGTGTGATATATACATTTTCCTTGTCTCGGTTCTTCTAAAAGTGTGATCCGTATCATTCTATAAGTGTGATCTATGTCTATTTTTGTATTAGTGAATATAATTTGTCTCACTTTTTCTATAACTGTAACAAAAATATCATATGAATTTAGTCACAGTTTAAAAATGAGATTAATTGATATAATTTATCTCGTTTTTTCAATAACCGTGACAAAAATATCATATCAATTAAGTCACAGTTTGAAAGTGTGAGTGATTGGTATAATTTATCTCGCTTTTTCAATACATGTGACAAAAAATCATATCAATACAGTCACTGTTTAGATGTGAGATTGATTGATATAATTTATCTCGTTTTTTAATAACTGTGATAGAAATATCATATCAATTTAGTCACAGTTTAAAAATGAGATTGCTTGAGATAATTTATCTCGGTTTTTGAAATAATCATGACATAAATATTATATCAATTAAGTTCTGATTTAAAAATGGGGTGATTGATATAAGTTATCTCGGTTTTGAATAATAAAAAAAAAAAACCCTACTGCAGAAGTCCCCCCACTTCCTGTCCCACGGGATGAGTGGAGATGTAAATCAATATCACTGTAGAAATTGAGTCAATGAACTTACGCTTTAACAGGAGGAACAATTAAGCCTTGTGGAATCAAACCTCTCTAACCTCCCGCTAGATGATGCAATTACGCACTCCACGCCATTAATCCCAAGCATGTCCTGGGACATCTCGGTTTTGAATAAGTGTGATAGAAAGTGGTAATCGTGATATATATATTTTCTTTGTCTTATTTTTAGTAAAACTGTGATTGTTATCATATCTTAAATGTGACCTATTGTAGTAGTGTGTATTTTTTTTTTTTTTGGATAGAAATTTTGTAAATTAGGAAAAGCATGTATTTAAAAGTGTAAAATATAGTCTTCTACATCCGTCACCAAAATATAAGTATTCATCCTACACTTTTAGATTTGTCATATAATATAAGTCATTCTATATTACCAATTCAACATTTATTACATTTTTCTCCATTTTACCCCTAATATATTATTAATCTAAGTATTTTTCATTATTTAACAACAAATGCATTAATGATATTAATCAAGGGCATTTTAGACATTAACCTTTAAATTTATGACGTTCAACCACTTTCTTGATCCATCTGAAAATTTCTAGGATAACTTATATTTTGGATCGGAGGTAGTATCGGGCGAGATCACTGTTGTCTTAGTTATGTGTCTAATTTACGATTATGCAAGTAAAAGCTACGCCGTTTTATGTGTATTTGATTTTTCAAAGAAATAAGAAAAAACAAAACATAAAATTCAAATCTGCGTAAACAACGAAGTTTTTACTTGAAACAATCAAATTAGATTACACACAACTTGCATGCGCTGATCTCATCCCGGTAGTATCCATTGACATGATGTAATGCAAGTGCTCTTAAAAACACTCCAACCGTATCGCATAGTTACTTTTTCAATGCATCTCAATATTCTAACTTCTTCCTAACTTAATTCCTCACCATTAAAAAGTCAAGAAAACCATTATATTATATATATGCATAACAATATTATTATTGAAGACTAAAATAGAGAAGAGAAAAGCATGGGGGATTCCGAGCGATTTCCTTCACTTTGGCTCTCATCAAGGCTGCTATGTATTATGCTACCGGTTTTTATAGTGGCCGGAGTTGTAATCTTGACGACTCCATCGCCGGCTACCACTTGGAAAAATCGAAATGCAAATATGGATTCACCTCTACATTTTTTCACAAATGATTCAATAACATTTCTTCGTTCAAGGTTTAATGATCAAAAGACTGAGGTATTTTTGTTGTATTTATTTATTTATTTTTTGTGTTTTGTTTTGTTATAAAGAATGTAAGTATGGTTGGTTACGGCAGAAGACGATTTTTTTTTTTTTTTTTTTGTTGAGAAACGGTAGAAGACGATTTGAATTGAATTTGGCTTGTCTTCTACTGCATTTTTTTTTTTTTTTTTCAGTTATGAATAAATATTTGATTACTACTGTACTTAATTCAAAATAGGAGGACAAAGGGTCTATTGGGAAATTTGGCAGCAATCAAGGGAAATTGCAAGTTTTAGAAGCCCGTCTTGCACAATCAAGAGCAATAATCAGGAAAGCTAAATATTCCAATCAAACATATCATGACGAATTTGTCCCTAAAGGCCCTATGTATAAGCATCCTAAAGCCTTTCACAGGTACTACTATATAGCTAATCATCTTATTATATTCAACGGGTCTTCAATTCAGTATTTTCCTTACAAATTGACATTTTTGTTTTTAGTCTAGGAGCAGGTGGAAAATTCTAAATTGGTTTCTCTATCACTAAATACTTATAAAAAAAATAAAATAAAGATAGTGTTCAAGATAAATATTAGTTTGGGTAATCACTACCCCCCCCACCCCCCCCTTCTTAAAATTAAATTTGCCTAAAGCACGTGGTGAGGTGTGTTCCTCACATATGGTTTTTAATCAGAAGTTTGACCCTCTCCAATGCACTTGATGGTTAAATGTAAAAAATAACATATAAATCGATGTCGTTTTATTTGTAGTTTACACATAAAACTACGTCGTTTATTAGGTTGTACTTGACCGTCAAGTACATCGAAATGGATCTTTTTCCATTTAATCAATAATGTGGACCATTTCTTAAATAACGACCCATAATCAAATATTGTGGACCCTTTTTTATATTATATAACAAAACTAACATGATGATGTTAATTAGTAGGGGGATTGAGGAGAAAGACAAAATTATTTTTTCACGTAGAAAATAGGACAAAAATTTCAATTAGGGAATAGGGTAAACATTTCAAAATTTTGCGTAAAAGACTTATTTACTGTATTTTCTAATTCTGGACGCCTCCTTTTCAAAAGAAAATAAAACCAACACACTTTCTTTCTCTTCATTTTTTAAACACTTATATCTCTCAACCTAAAGCTACAAATTTGAAAAAATTTCACCAAAATTTTATTTTCTTATGCTCTTTATTTTGAGACCACATTCACCATATTCCGACGTAATTTTCGAAAATCCGCTGTCGAAATTCACTATTATTCGAAATTCATTGTTTTTCGGGATTCACCGAGTGAATTTCGATAGTGAATCTCACGAAAAAAGATGCAATGATATCGAACAAAGTCTCAAAACGAAGAGAATGAAAAAAGGGACTATCTTTTCACAATAAACATGTTGTACACAATCCAAGGGCGAGAGTGAGCTTCGTTTTAACTTTTAACACATGTATCATTTTGACCAATAAATGAGTCGGGAATTATATACAGAGCAATAACATTATGTTTTCCGGACTAAAATTTGGTCTGGATAAAGAGACATTTTAACGTATGTTTGGGAAACAATACGGACCATTTACAGGTAGAAAAATTACGTTTTCCGCCCTTATTTCAAGTCGGAATATAACCACGGCACTATGAAAATTACGAAAACGTATCGGACAATATTAGAGGCCGAACATGAAATATTTTCCTGACCACGTTCGGGTCAGAATAAGTTAAATTGTTCTGACTACATTTGAGTAGGTATAATCCTTTTTCAAGTAAGAATATAACCACGACGCTATGAAAATTTCGAAAAACGTGTCGGATTATTTTAGAGGCCGAATGTAATATTTTCCTGACCACGTTCGGGTCAGAATAAACTAAATTGTTCTGACCACATATGAGTAGGTATAATGCGCGTAAATGAAATTAATTTATGGGTAAAATTGGAAATTATTTATTGTGCAATAAGACCAATGTGTATGTGAAAAGACATTTCCATAAAAAATTCAATGAAATTTTCATCACGTTTGGATAGCTAGATCAAAATATATAAGTGTTTGAAAATATAAAATGAAAGAAGAAAAAAAAAGAACAGTGTACAGCAACAACGGGATGAGACAAAATATCCAATTTGTGTGTCTAATTTCGGTGTCTAAGTAAAAATTATGTCGTTTCATCTTTTTTCGTGAGATTTTTGGTCGGTGAATCCAATGATATTAGACACACAAATTGGATATGTTTTTTACATTGCATTAGACTGTTCAATATCATTTGTGTGTCCAATGATATTAGACTGTTCTTCAAATTGGATATGTTTTTTACAATGATATTAGACTGTTCTTCAAAAAAAGTCGTCTTCAAAAATCATATTTTTGGTCACGAAAAAAGATGCAATGATATTTACTGTGTTTTTGGTTTTGGTTTTTTGTTTTTATTTAATTTTCTTCAAGAAATAAAACACACATGAAACGACATAATTTTTACTTAGACATCTAAACTAGACACACAAATTGAACATTTGATCCCATCCCAGCAACAGCCGTACATGCGTGTATTATTTTTTTAATTTTTTTTTGTCCTTTAGACTATAAATTTTATAGAAGTTGTCCTTCTCTGTAAAAAAATATTTAGGTGTCATGTTATTTAAAAATATTCTAAAAGATGTCATTTTACCCAATTTTCTATAATTAGTATTATATCGGTCAATGAAGTGCACCTTAATGGTTAAATTGAGGCCCCGTGCCAAGAGGTCACGGTTCGAGTCCTCTAAACAAGGTGATTTCGTTTCGGTGCATGTAGTGTAGTTCATGCCTTTTGATCACGATAATATGACACTGAGGTTTTTTGTAATATCCTTTCTTCTTTTTATTCGAAGTTTTGTCTTGCAATGTTGAAGATATGTTGTCTTATTGTAGTTGGTAATCCAAGTATTAGTGATTGATGATGAAAGAATGTTTTTATTAGATCAAGAAGTGCTGATCCAAAATTTTTTGGTGGGTTTATAACAAGTTTATTTTTGAGATCAAATATTTCTTTGTGGAGCTTATGATAATGTAGTTGGAGGGAATTTTTCTCAAAACACAAGATTGTCATATCAAATAAGTCACTAATCTCAGTTCTAATGACTTCTTCAATATAGAAATTGGCTTTATGTTTTTTAAACGCCAATTGTTTAGCTGGTTCTAATGTATGAAATCCATAGAAGACAGGTCCAGGAACATTAATTGATTCTTTCACATAAGACCATGTCTTATATATTCCAGGGGTTTTTCCCTTCAATATCCGTATCCTTCCCCGTCCCGTTGTCCCCCCTTGCTCGATCACCGTGGCCTTCTTGGTATCTGGTGTCCCCCCTTCTCGATCGTTGTCCTCCCTTAATCATATTTTCAAATATCTATATCTATAAACTAGTATAAATAATTTTATTTGATGCAAAATTAAGTTTGCTTTCGCGACGACGCGAAGCAAAACACAGTAAATTAACTAAATTTATGGTTTTTTTTAAATAATCATGCAGAAGCTATCTGGAAATGGAGAGAAAATTTAAAGTGTACGTATACAAAGAAGGCGAACCTCCTGTTTTTCATTATGGTCCGAATAAGCACACAATGGCAATAGAAGGATACTTCATTGAACAAATGGAGATTAGCAGCAAGTTTCGGACAACCAATCCTCATGAAGCTCATGTCTATTTCCTTCCCTTCAGTGTCGATATGCTAACTCATGTCGTCTTCATTCCTGAAACCCATTCTTGGACCGAAATGAAAAACACTGCTTCTGATTATATCGATGTGATTTCTCATAAATACCCTTTCTGGAACCGTAGCCTCGGCGCTGATCACTTCATGCTTGCCTGTCATGATTGGGGTCCTGAGATTTCGTATGCTATTCCGTACCTATACAAGAATTCAATCCGGGCGTTATGCAATGCGAATACATCGGAGAAGTTCATTCCGACAAAAGATGTTTCCATACCCGAAATCCTCCTCCCCAATGGCAATATGGAAGGACTACTAGGCGGTCCATCGCCTTCAAAGCGTTCGGTTTTAGTGTTTTATGCCGGAGGGATACATGGTCCGATTAGGCCGATTCTGTTAGAGTATTGGGAGAATAAAGATAAAGATGTTCAAATCCATCAGTACTTACCGAATAACATATCGTATTATGGGATGATGAGAAAGAGTCGGTATTGTATATGTCCTAGCGGGTACGAGGTTGCGAGTCCAAGAATGGTGGAGGCATTGTACATGGGGTGTGTACCTGTGCTGATTAAAGAAGGTTATGTTATTCCATTCAGTGATGTTTTGAATTGGAAGGCGTTTTCGGTTATAATTCCTGTTAAAGATATACCGAATTTGAAGAAAATACTGGAAGGGATACCGCAGAGGCAGTATATAAAGATGCAACGAAGAGGGATTCAAGTGAGAAGGCATTTTGAAATCAATTCTCCTCCGAAACGTTATGATGTTTTCCATATGATTCTTCATTCTATTTGGCTGAGGAGGCTTAATTTTAGGATTATTTAATGACCATGGTATATCATAATAAAGAGAAATGTTTGTTGTGCCCGTATCATTACTTCTAACCTTTTGTTAGGCATAAGTCTGTCTTTATTTCTTAAGTTTTGTGTAATTTCATGTATCTTCCTATAAGTGTACGTATAAGCGTAAATTTGTCAATCGAATAATATTCAAAATTTCGTAATTTTCTTTTGTTTGAATAATTTTGAAATTTGTAGCAGCACAAGAATGGCACAGGCTCTTACAGTTAATAAAGATTTACAGTTAAGTAAGAATTAGCAGTTAAGTTGTTAACTAACTACTTAAGTGATCTGGTTGTTATATAAGTGGAATGAGGGTGAGGAGAAGTGTTTTGGTTTTCAAAAATGATTAAGAAACTACCACTTATCCACATACCTCCCTCGAATTTGCTTTTCTGTGGTGTCTGTTTTTCTATTTTTTTTTTTATTAAATAAACAAAGTGTGGTTCGGTGTGTTTCTCGGTTACATTTTTATGTGGAAAAGTCGGTACCGGAATCACTGTCCTTCGGTTGGGTGATTCTGTTGTGGAGAGGCTCTAATGCGGAGATGTCTGGCATGTGATGAAGAACATCCTGACCACACAGCCATCATCCTGTGTGGGGAATTTCTATTGAATCAAACTGTGTACCCCAGACAGTCAGGATGTTCTACAACTATCTATTGTGCATTCTCCACAACAATAATCACCCTTCTCAGTTTTAGGCTATAGAGGGGTACCGAGTATGCCATGAGAGAATTGGGCCGAGCTGGGCCAGCCAAGGGATTTGTGGTAGATAAAATGTTTAGGTTAATTAGAAATATCAACCCAAAATAATTAAACTACTTAGTTTAATCTATCATCTAATAAAAAAAAATCATCTGGATAGTTAACTTATTCAACCCCAAATGAAATAATATCCTCACAATATCAGAATACAAAGCCTTTATTTAATTATGTATTATATCAAGTATACATTGACATAATTAAATACTGCTTTATAAAAACAATATTCATTTTTTTTAAAAAAGGACAATATTCTATTGCAATATTTATATAACATAATGTCTTATATGCTATACATGTGATAAAGACTTAAACTTATAAGATTTAATCAAAGGAAGTTAGGTTTTGAAAATTAATCAACACCACAAAATACTAAACATAATATTCGCGAATATTGAATTGTTTTTTTTCCTCTAACTTATCTACAGTCTGATAGCAACTCTTTTTATAGTTTGAGCTAAGACTGAACAAAACTCCAACAAACCAATTCAACCCAAAACTCAAACCAAATCAACTTCAAAACCCAAACCAATTGATACCTAAATTTTTAAGTGAGGTTTGAACCAACCGAAACATTTTTGGTTGGTTTGGTTTTTTATTTTTTTTTGGTTGATTCCAACCCAACCCGATATTAGGTTGGTTTTTTTTTTTTTTTTTTTTTTTTTCTATTGACTCAACCTAACCCGATATATATATATATATATATATATATATATATATATATATATATATATATATATATATATGTATGTGTGCATTCCGTCCAAAGTAAAATGGTGTTATCATATTGCTGCTATCACTTTATTTTCAGTTTCCGTCTATGATTCTTTGACCTTTCTTCGGAAAAAATAATCCGTGTATGTTTTTATGTACTTATTATTGATTACATAATTATTATCTGTATATATTGTTGACTTTTAATTATCAAACTTTAACGTTTTCTTTCCTAAAATTGTGTTTTTTTAACGATTATTGTTATGAACATATGGTATGGAACTCGAATTTCGATATATACATGTGTGGATTTTATAGCACAAAAGTTTTATTATAGACGAATGTTTTATGGATAAAAACCCGAAACGCAACCCAAACCAACTCATTGGGTTTTATAGTCATTTGGTTTGGGTTAGTTTTTTCTTAAACAAACCCGACACTATATGTAAAACCCTACCTAAGTCGACTCCAACCCAACCAAACTCAAATTTCTAGTTTGAGCTCTTCAATTAGAGTTTAAGACTGTTTGAGATTCTAATCCATTCCATTTGAGTTGAATAATGCCCATTAAAACACAAAGTTACAATATATTGAAAAGCAATAGAATAAAGCTTCCTTTAAGTATGTAACAAGTTTGGAGCTTGGTTAGGAACATCGAATTTGAATCCAATGGCCAGACTTGGGACCAAAACAAAATTTCAGCAAATCATGCTTGGTTTTGTCCAATTTCAGCAAAATTTCGTACAAGATTTTAAAAGTTTAAGGATCGTAGTGTAGTTATTTTGTTAGGAATGATTTTTTTGACATATGTGGTCTTTATGTAGAAATGATAATCAAGTAATTATAATGTGGTGCGTTGGTATAGGCGTGAATCGCCACAAGTGTATAAGATAGAATAATATATGTAGGTGTGATCACTTTTAATTTGGATGTCAAGTAAAAATATTCCAGTTCCCTTAAAGCCTAAAAAAAAGAAAGAAAAAAAAGAAAAAAGAAATCATTATATGCAAATGGTTAAATTTCTCACTTTCTCAAAATGGCGCTTAAATGTAGGTCGAATAACTACATTTAAACCTCGATAATTGAATAAATTTATTAAGTGAATTATTTTCTTCTATTTCGATTTAGGCAAAAGGCTTAAAATAATATTCGATAAATGAATAACCTCGATAAACGAATATTTTTTTCTGGTTCTGAGAGTAATTATTTACCGAGGTTTAACTGTAATTGGAAAGTCCCAGGCCTTTCCCGCCCATTAACTAATTGGTAGTATAAGAAAACGTGAATTCAACTCTGTTCTGAAAAAAACAAATTTCTACTCGTTATAATGGGAAAGCGCAAATTTCCGGTGATGTGAACTCGTTATCGTGGAAAAACATTTTTTCTACAAGGATAACTCGTTACTGTAGAAAAACACAAATTTGAACTCGTTAATAAGAAGAAAACATGAATTCAACTCGTTACTTAGAAAAATACAAATTTCTACTCGTTATAATGGAAAACACAAATTTCCTGCGATGGGAACTCGTTATCGTGAAAAGAACATTTTTCTACAGCGACGACTCGCTTCTGGGAAAAAACACAAATTTGAACTCGTTAATAAGAAGAAAACATGAATTCAACTCGTTACAAAAAAAAACACAAATTTCTACTCGTTATAATTGAAAAACACAAATTTCCGGTGATGTGAACTCGTTATCAGGGAAAAAAACATTTTTTCTACAAGGATAACTCGTTACCAGAGAAAAACACAAATTTGAACTCGTTAATAAGCAGATGTAGGTCGAATAACTACATTTAAACCTCGATAATTGAATAAATTTATTAAGTGAATTATTTTCTTCTATTTGATTTAGATTTAGCGAGCGCTTTAAAAATAATATTCGATAAATGAATAACGCCGATAAACGAATATTTTTTCCTGTTACGAGAGTAATTATTTACCGAGGTTTAACTGTAATTGGAAAGTCCCAGACCTTTCCCGCCCATTAACTAATTGGGCCATATAACATTTTCTAAGCCCATCCGTCTCCAAGATTCAGAATAAAAACCAGTCGCTTTTGCCTATTTCAGAGGATTCCAAGCATTAGCAAAGAAAACATCGATCGCCATGGTTCTCAAGTATGCTCTCTACCATTTCTTTCTCCTTTGTCTTCGTTTGTTTTTCTGTTGCTTTAATTTGATATACGCCTTCCAAGATCTGCACCTACTTATCTTCTTGCACACCAGATAGCGTAGTAAAATTAGCCTAGCTGAATCACGCAGATTTAATTTCAATATATATGTATTTTGATTGCAGTAAAATGAATTTGGAAACTTGTTTGCCGCACAGTAATTTCCTTACGCTGTGTTGATTTTGTTCATTGGCCGTGCAAGAGAGAGATGGGAACACCTTTATTCTATTGCTTTTCAATACATTGTAACTCTGTGTTTTGAAATGTTATGGTTTACAAAACAGAACTTTATCGCTTCAGCGGGGCCAAAATTTACCCTGGTAGGGGCATCAGGTTCATTCGTTCAGATTCTCAGGTAATTCTCTTTGAAATATTAAAGTTCTTAGGACTTTTTTATTTAGCATGTTTATGTTGGAGTAGTAATTCAAATTTGTACATTGGCCTAGTGATGCTCATCTGGAGTATTCTGTATGGGAAAAATTGAATGTAGAAAAAAAGGAGATTAATTATTATTTTTTTGGCATTTGAAATTGTCTAGATAATGGGTTTGTGGGTGGAAGGCAGCGGCCAGGTGGTAATGGATTTACAACAGATTGTAGAGGCTTGTCCAAGTTATGCCTGACAGTGTTTGATGTGTATGTGTTGCCTGTATTTCACACTATTGTTTTATCAGGTCTTTCTGTTTCTCAATTCAAAATGCAAGCGGTACTTCCACAATCGTCTGAAGCCGTCAAAACTCACCTGGACAGCTATGTACAGGAAACAGCATAAGAAGGTAGGAGCTTTTTTCATCAATTAATTTCTTGTGATCTTCTAAGCTTTTGTTTACATAGTATTAAGTGGTTTATTTGTTTAGAGGGTAGGAAAAGACGTGTACTGTGGACACAAAACATGAACATCAGTTTCAGACCACCCTATTGTCTTACTGCTTCTTGCCTTATGCCTTTGCTGGTCTCATCTTTACACATAAAGTGAGCTTAATGTAAATTTGTGTTTTAACACAGGATGTTGCTCAAGAGGCCGTGAAGAAGAGGAGACGTGCTACCAAGAAACCGCATTCCAGGTCTATTGTTGGTGCTACTTTGGAAGTTATTCAAAAGAAAAGAACTGAGAAACCTGAAGTGAGAGATGCTGCAAGAGAGGCTGCACTAAGGTTAGGTATCTGTGCTTCTCTGTATACTTGGTTGATTGATGGCTGTTTATTGAATATATCGTATGTGTCCTGAATAACATTCATTTGGTGAATCCATGGTGTGGAATATTCATTTTAGAGTTCGGTGTTACTGTCTTTATATTGACAAGTATGTCTGATAAGCTATACAAATTGATATTGATAGAGAGATTAAGGAGAGGATCAAGAAGACAACAGATGAAAAGAAAGCAAAGAAAGCAGAGGTAGTAGCCAAGTCTCAAAAGTCTGGTAAGGGGAATGTCCCGAAGGGCGGTGCACAAAAAGGACCTAAGCTTGGAGGTGGAGGTGGAAAACGCTGATTCACTTCTTTTCTATTGGTTTTTATTATTACCTTTTCCATATTAAGGACACTGTTGAATTTTTGAATTTGCGTTATCGTTTTTGCGAGGAAATATCATACTAATAGACTCAGTTTTGAATATTTTGATTCTGGATGTTCTAACTTTTGCCTGGACCTGATGGTCTTTCAGTTTACTCCCTTTGCATATGCTATATTTTTTCTTCTTTGTTTGGTATACTATTATAAAAAATTAAACCAACATAGACCCTCAACAACAACAATAAAGAGATGGGGTGACAAATGAAATAGTCATGCCTTGCTTTATCACAGTTTGGTATGAAACCGGATATTTTTATTATAAGCAAAAACTGTACAAGGTTGTACAACAGAGAGCAAAGTGCATAATTACAACATGAACCAAAATAGACACTAAGGCCAAGCTTGTCTAAGCTCACGCATTTTGCGTATTGCATTGGAAATGCCGTTGTTGGGGGTCTTTGGACACCGTTCTGATGAAATTCTTCATTACGCCAGTACCAAATGCTAAAGATGAGCTCCCGAAAGAGGAAATGCCAAAACTCGATGGTATCATGTTTAAGCATATTCACATCAAGGCACAAGTCGATCCAGCTCGGTATAACAGCTATTGAAATGAAATCATACCAATACGTTCGGTGTATCACCCCTTTCCAAATTTTTCTAACCATCGTACAATTGAGTGCTTTGCTTTGCTATCTTTACTTTGCAATACATAGGATAACAACTTCTAGTTCGAATAATCTACAACTAATTTTGTAGATACAATTGTTATTGAATTATCAATTAATCTTGTGCAAAAGTGAAACAACGTTTATATCAACTTAACATAACAATCTCATAATTCCTTGTCTGTCTTGAAATTGATCTAAGTAACTAAAAGTGATATAAAGCCGATCTCCAAGTTAAACTTAGGATTTTCATGTTAACTGGCTATAGATCTTACGCCCAATTTGGTTTACCTTATTCCAAGTGTCGGAAACTCTGTTATAATGTAAAAAGTTTTAAACTAAGTTTTTAAAGTCAAAGAAAAAGTTTTAAAATCTCAATACTCCAATCAAGTCTATTGTACTTTGCAGGTAGGCCCTCGCTTTTTTTTTTTTAAAACCAAAGTAAATTAGGCGTTTTAGTTGAAGTTGTTTTTTTTATCGTTAGATATTTTTCATAAATAAATATTTTGGTTATCGGTTGCATACGAAATTGCCGTGCAATTAATGTTATCGCAACGAACGGGTTCGACCGCCGGTTAGGTCGCGGTGGGTCGAGGGGCGTCACTTTTTTGGGTCGATGGCGGCGCCAATTTGTGGGGTTTGGGGCAACGCCCAAACCTAAACCAATGCATGCATCGATTCATGAAGGATATGCATTTTCGAGATACATGCATTTTTGAACAGATATGTACTCTCACCTTTCGTGTAAGGGTTGCATGCTTTCATCCGGTGAATAAAGGACAACCCTACCTTTTTCGTGCAAGGAGTACCTCCATTCGTTTGTAGAATACTTGCAACCTATAAAAGACATAAGTATGCAGACGGAAATTCATAAGTTTGACAACATCATCAGAAAAACTTTGAGTGTCCTCGGGTTTGATTCAAACAAGTCATTGTTTGAATCAAACAAGTCACTGTTTGAATCAAACACCCCCATAGTATCCTAAAAGAGATTTTCATTTGATCCCTTAGTGACAAATCGTGTGGGACTAAACATCTCTTAAAAGACAGCGTTATTAACGTGCCTTGGAGTTTCTAATTCTCTGTCAAATCTTAAGTACTACATTTTTTTCCAACACTTGTCGCGTTTTTAACATCTGTAAACACTAAAAATTAATAAAATTTGTTTGTATGTCTAATATTTGTTTTGGGCCAAGTAAATTTTTTTGACCTTTATCAATTGGAGTAAAAACATTGGGCCTTTATCAAAAGAAAAATTAACATATTATATTAGGTTGGATTGAATTAAATCTACACGATTTTTTTTTCTTTTAGCGAAACAGGTACTGTTGGGCCCTCCGACACCGTTAGGCTTAAGACCCGGGTCTCGCCGGCCTCACTATAGGGCCGGCCCTGGTACTTTGAAAGTCATAATGGATGGTAATATTATCTCGATGTAAGCTATTCTCACCATAACGATTCTTCAACCACAAAGCTTCTTTGACTACCTCAGTCATTTCCAGATACTTTGCTTCAGTGGTAGACAAAGAAACAATATGTTTTAACGTAGCTTTCCAACAAACAACATAATTTCAAATACAAAATACATAGCTAGTGATAGATCTTTTGTCAATATTAGCTACGTATCCGAATCCACAAAACCAACCAATGTGCCTGAATTTATGTCAAACTCCAAATACGTGTTTGAAGTACCACATAAATAACTGAGAATCTATTTCACCATCTACCAATGAGTTTTTCCTGGACAAGACATAAATCTTCCAACCACACTAACTGCATGTCAAATATCTGGACGTGTGCAAAGTATGACATACATAAGGCTGTTGACTGCAATCGATTATGGAACATTCTTCATAAACCTCTTCTCTTCATCTAATTTTGGTGACTAAGTAAACAATAATTTTTAATTGACTAGCAAAGAGAGTGCCAACAGTTTTACATTTTCATGCGAACTCCGTCAAGACATTTTAAATACAACTCTTCTATGTTAGGTATAACTTGCAATCTTCACAAATCCTTTTGATCTCCACGTTTAGGTGCCTTCATCTCAAACTCACTAGTGACTACTCAACAAATTTTTCAAAGAGTGAATATCTGACTGATTCTTGGCAGCAATGTGCACATCATCAACATAACACAACAAATAAATAAACGATGCTTCATCTAACTTCTGAAAATATACACAGCTATCATGCACGCTCCTTGAGTATCCATGAATCAACAAAAGAAATCAAATCTCTTATATTACTGTGTTGGAAATTGCATAAGTCCATACAATGATTTCTTCAACAAACAAACATGGCCTTCTTTACCTTCAATTTCAAAACTCTAGGGTTGCCTCAGAATGATTTTCTCCTCTAGCTCACCATGTATGAAAGTTGTCTTAACATCGTGTTGCTCCAACACGAAATCATACATGTCCATCAAAGCAAGAAAGACACAAATGAAACAATGTTTAAAACACATGTGAAAAACATTATTATAATCAACACCTTGTACCTGATCAAGCCTCTTTCTACTAAACGCGTATTGTATATTGCATATCCAACCTCTGGTGTGCCTTCTTTCTTTTTAAAGACCCACATACAGTCAATGTTTGCTTTCCCATAAGCGGCTTCAAAAGAACCCAAGTGATATTCTTCGGGAGAGATTTGAATTCTTCATTCATTGCGACCAACCACTTAGATGACTCAACACCTGAACAACCTCTGAATATGTAGACCGCTCTCCACCTTCGTTGGTTTTTTTGTGCAATATGAAGAGCGTATGAAAATTAATCATTATTCTTATGTGGAGGTCTTGTCTCTCTTTTGGGTTTGTCAATGGCTATATACAGAATAATCTTTCTCTCTTTCTTCAGTTTGATCTAAAATGCCCCATGAATTTTAATGAGTGCTTGAACTGGCTGTTAGGCATCATGTCTAACTTTAAACTCCACCCGCTTTGACATATCATCAACTCTATATGCATCAGAAATACTAGACGACTCTCTTTTAAGAAATGTAACATCTCATCTGATCACGAAATTGGTTTAATCAATACACTACAAACAATATCCCTTGACTCCAAATGCATACCCAAGAAATATGCATTTCTTAGCTTGAAGTTCTAATTTTATTCACTAACATGCATGCATATATGCAGGACATCCAACTATCTTGAATTTGGAGAAATCATTAGAAGTATCTATTGAAGATATTATCAATGGATAAATATTTAGTTGATTATTTGAATTATTTTGAATATTATATGATTTATCTTGTACTTGTTCTCCAAGACAATGAGTACTATAAAATACCGCTTGAACCAGAATTATTGAATCAATGAAAAATATCTTTTACTATTGTCAATAGTATCTGATTAAAGTTCCTCAGGAGTCTTAAACTCAATAGATGCTGAAGGTGACCAATTAATTATATAACCAGCAGTGGAAACTACATATGTTAAATAAACCATTGATAAATCAGCATTTGAAATCATACATCGAGCTCTCTTTGAAATTGTTCAATTCATGTGTTCTACAACGCCATTTTGTTGATGAGTCTCCCTAACCGTGCGATGACGAAAAATGCCTTCACTTTCATAAAACTGATTAAATTTCGCCTGCGCAGAATTTCAAGTCATTATCTGTTCTAAGCCGCTTAATATGTTTCCATTTCTGCTTTTCAGTCAAAGCTTTCAAATTATTGATGTTTTAGAAAACATCATTCATTTGTTTCCGAAAGAAAACCCAAATTTTTCTTGAATGATCATCAATAAATGTCAACATAAATCTGGAACCTCCTTTTGATGAAACAAGAGATGGCCTTTCAAGATCTGACTGAATATAATCCAAAGTCTCTTTTGTTCTGTGAATTGCTGAAGACTTAAAAATGATACGCTTCGACTTCCCAAAGATGCAATGCTCAAAGAATTCCAACTTCCTAGTATGCTGTCCACCCAAACGACCCTTTCTGGTTAACATAGATAGACCCTTTTTGTTCTTGTGCCCAAGACGCATATGCTATAGCTTCATAGTATTTGCTTCTAAAGATGATGTAGAAACTACATGTCCTTATAATTGTAGATCCATGTATAGTGTACAAACTGCCATACCAACAAGTTTCCATCACAACAAGAGCACCTTTAAGAACTTTCAAAACTCCATCTTCACTGGTGTACATATAACCAAGAGCCTTAAGTGTGTTGTGATGGTGGATTTTTCGATGATTAAGAGCTAAATGTTGAAGAAGGAGGAAGGACAATGAAGAAGAAGAAGGAAAGTGTGATTTTTTATTTTTATTTTTTTAAACTAGAAAATTGGAGATGGTATTGCGTTTTTGCAATGAGTGAATCACTCCCTTGCTTGCTCTTATACCATATTGAAGTGAATAATCATTTGATTTCCATAGGTTTTCAGTAATTACAATTGTGGTACTTATAGTGCAATTATAATGAGAATGCAATGAATGCGTGTTGAGATTACTATATAATTACAAGTGATTACAAAATGATTATAGGGATATTCTGATCCTATAGAATATTCTCAACACTCCCATTCCCAAGAAACATAATATCGAATCGAACTTTTCAAAATAATACTACTCCCTCCATTTTTTTTAACTGTCACATTTGATATAACTTTTTGGATGAACCTGATCACTTTTTAGCTTAAGTGAGTCATTTTTTGGATGAACCTGGACATCAAAGTGACAGTTACAAAAAAAACGGAGATTACTTAGTAACCGTTATATGGACTAATTTCAAAGTTCAAACAACCAAAGCTATGATACCCGTTTGTTAGAGAAAAACATGAATGATACCTCTTAACGACACAAAAATAAATGACGAAAGAATATGACAAAACACCAAAATTATGTGGTTTGGGCAGTTGATACGTCCACGGGCGAAAAAAATATTACTATATCAAAAAATAAAAAATAAAATTCCCGTAAAGTCAAAAGATTAAAGACAAAATTAGGCTAAGGCTATGAGAGTTTAATTTATGCGGTACATCTTAGAACAAAAGGCTAAAGGCCTATTTAAATAGGAGGTCTTTGTTTGTACCACTGCCGATCTACCGTGTATCACACTATTTGTGCATCAGAGTAGAATCGACCCTGTGAAAGTCGAATGTTCAAGGCAACATTCAACCTTCCCAGTGTCAATTCTAATTTGACAGTGCAGAAATGTTACATTGTACATTCGACTTTCACATTATCGATTCGATGAAAATTATGTGGTGCACCAATAGGTGTTGGACAATTAGTAGATGAACTGTCATGCGAGTAAATGCCCTCTTTAAATAAACCAAAGTCGGCTGCTTCTCCTACACTTGTGATGTGCGACGTTGACCCCTGAACTTCAACAAATTTTATTAGCTGCAATCAGCAAAATAAGCCAAAAGTATATGAGATGACGAAGAAACGCCCAATTCCACATGTCTTACAAGTTTAAGACCTTCTCGACTTAATAAACAGATAGTGATATTAACTTGCTTTTTAACAAAAGAGAAAGAGATTAAGATCGAGTAATGATACGGGCACAACATGTGATACACAATGGGTGACATAACCATCATCTACATCTTTGATCATGGTGTATGATCTATTGATCATGATGTTAACCATCACAATCAAGGGTGTAGATAGTGATTGTGTCACTCGTTGTGTTTCACAAGTTGTGTGCTCGTATCATTGCTCGAAAGAAGTTAAAGACAAAAGCAAGCAAACGGTTCTTGCAATCTTAGTAATAATTTGTTAGATGTAGTGCCCGAAAGACAATTATGTAATTGTTTTAGAACAGAATTAATAATTCATCTTATTATATGAATTTATGTTTATAATTAAGACACTACTAAAAACCCTAAGTACCTCGTTTATGTAATCACATAACTCAGTGTATGGCTATACACAAGAGGATTGAATTAGTAAGATGTACTTAAAATTAACTTAGTCCGTAGCATTGATTAATTTGAGTACGGGTCTCATGATTGATATTTGCTAATAATGCGCCCAGAACACTTTACGGTGTGACAGTCTCATCCGGACTGTCGGTAATAGGAGTACTAGTGGGGCATTTATTTATGATGATAATCATATAGTAATTTGGACCGATTTAATTTGAGTTCTCGATATAATTCCGTGTCGAGAAGTCTTATCGAATCACAAGATGATCATATATGGATTAATCTCAATCTCGAGGTGATCTGAGACAACTTCTTAGACTAGGGTAGGGTTTGATGTGTTAGTAAGGATCACTTCAGATGATGTGGTCCAACACTTCTCGTTGGCTCTCGATTCGGGATGAGTGAGTAGTCTATACTATCACAGATATGGAATCCATTCCTTCCCTTGGGAAGTAGACAGACAGTTCCCTTATTTGTTAGCCCTAAGAAAATGATCGATCCCGGGAGTTCATGTTAGACTAATTAGCTACTAGTCCGGTATGTGAACTAATTGATCACTAGGGGGTTAATGGTAAATAAGGATAAGATGTTTCGAGAAGGGTTTACGGAAATATCCCGACTCAAAATGAACAGTCTATGGAGGATTTATCCGTATATAATGATTATATCAGTGGACGCTTATCAACTCATGGTTGAGTGTAAGTTATCTATATTCAGCAGAGTTCAGTTTTGGGTTTATGGTGGTGTAATCCCGGAATTAATAGATTGAATATTATTGTTCGATCTGACGAATAATATTATTTAATTTATTGTAGCTACTGAATATGGGTCCATAGTCCCCAACATGGCTCCTAATATAGCATATATGTTTTCTCGTCGTTTCACCTCAATTATAATATTAAATAGTTGGATTGGACTATTTAATTGATATGTGGATTAATTGTTTAGTTGGACTAGATAATTAAATAAATGGAAAAGAAAGTTTTCGTGAACTCGGCCCAAAATAATGAAACATGCATGTGACCTAAATTTGTTTTAGGGTGGGCGCATTTTTTAATTTTTATTTATTAGGAAATTAGTTTCCTTAATAAATAATAAGACATGTGATTAAATTATTTATGTGTTAAATAATTTAAGGAAAAGAAAATCTTTTGTATATCCTTATTAATTTGGGAATATTCTAGATTTATCTTTTTAAAGGAAAAAGGATTAATATGATTGATTTTCTATTAATTAATTAATCCTTGGAGGGCAAGGATTACTCTCCTATATAAAGAGAATTCTCCCAAGCCAATATCATCATCACAAAAGTCGAAATATTGGGAGTATTGGAGCTTAGAATTTTCGGCTCCTATACTTGGGTTCGAGTTTTAGAAAAACTTCGGGTTTTTCTAAGGTAGCATATCGAGGAGGTCAAGCGGCTTGAATCACCATCCACTTGGTGTTGTTTGGAGATACACGCCGGAAGACGGTGGCTTCTTAATTCTTGGATCTTGGATATCTGATTGTTCTAGACGTTTATTCACAAAAAACCGGTAAGCAATCTAACCCCCTCGTAGGATTAGATCTATTTATTTATGTATTTTGGTTGTTAGATCTAGATCTTGTACTTTCCGCTGTGTAATCGGGTGGATCTTTGATCCATCCGGCGATATTACATCCTACAAGTGGTAGCAGAGCCTTTGATCTATCAATCAAAGTATGTGAATTTTAAATCTGGCTGAGTGGAATAAAGACATGCGCAGATTCTTTTTTTTTTTTTTTTTTTTTTGAATCGAAAATATCATGTATGTATGCCTTTGTGATTGTTGTGGATGAAGAGATGAATTGGGGTTTGTACTGTTTACACGTAGATCTATTTTGTAACTCTTTTGATTAGTATCAATTGAGCATATGATGTGTAATTTATTTTATGTCATGCGAAAAAATTGTAAAATGTAGTAGCTTTTGTATTTATTTTTGATTCCGGGTTCGAGACGACGAAAATAATGATGTTAAAAATCATCAAGAAGGTAAAACGGGAGGAGGCCGAATTGTTTAATTTAATTAAACTGATTCTCGGCAATTTTTCTTGTTTGCGGCAGCAATCACTTTTTGACCTAATTTTTTTGTTGGCCGCAAGGCCTATTGTTAATAAAAAAAAATTATTTGCATAACAGCCGTAATAATAATAAATAAATAAAAAATCCTAATTTTTTTTTTGATGAGTTTTGCCGAGAAGCTTTAAAAAAAAAAAGTTTTTTAAAAACAATTATTAATATAAATATATTTTAAATATATTGGTATATTATGGCTTCATCTCCTCGTCATTCGTGGTTCGTGTCAAGATCGAAACTTTGAAGATCCGGAAGATTTGAAGATCAAGACTCGAAGATTAGATTAGTTTTACTTTTCCTTAGAAAATAGGTTAGTCGGGGGTACCAACGGTCCATCTCGGTGTTTAATTTTTCCATTTATTATTTCGTGTATGATCAAAATTATGTGATAGAACCGGAAAATTACCATGACATGCATCATATCACGATTTCACTGCAATGCATACATGTAGCTAGTTTATTTCGAATAAATTAGGCATGTATAACTCGTATAATTAGTTAAAAAGCTTATTTAATTAATATGTGGTAGTTAATTAATAAAGCAACTAATTATTAAAAACCGATGAACCAGGTTTTGTCAATCGTTACGATTTTAGTGATGGATTCTCGGTGAATCCCACTTAGATAAATCACTGAGTTTTCGGTGAACCTACCTTAAACAGAAACGAGATTACGATTTGGTTGACAACTTAGAAATCGGAAAATCATTGTACACGGGTTCGGAAATGGTCTAACCATGGTTGGGCGAGTTCAACCGAGCTTCGGCTCGATCAACTCCCCACCACGTGTGATGTATGCGTTCTGATGGTTCGACAAGACTTAGCATAGCCGATAAGCCTTACAGCTAAACGGGCTTCTCTTGCCGGATCGGCTGAAATCATCACAAATGTTCCAACGAATAAGGCGGCGTAGGCTTGCCTCTACATAACCGACCCTGTTCGGAGTACTTTGATTTATTGTTTCTTATTGTCAAGACCGAAACCGTAATTAATAAACCCACCACTTTTTCAAATTATTGAGTGGGAGCGGGGAAGGCGACAGCCGACCCCACAGCCTCTACTATAGGTGCAAGCACGTGAGAGAAGGGTGACACCTCGTGCCGCTTTGATTCCGGCCCCCTAAGGATGGTGCTCACCCCTATCAAAATTCCAGGCTTGGTCTCCGAAAGGATAGGATTTTGGGTACTCGTTGGGTCACTGTCCGACCCTAAATGCGGCATACTCGGGGCGTACTTTGAGATCTGATATAGTAGGTCATACTCTTTGTGGATATTTTCGAAATATCTAGGATAGAAAAAGGAAGGTAATCAATGATTAAGGCCCGGGATGTCTGATTCCCATGAGATGTTCGATTCTCGAAGCTTAATCATTAAGAGAGATTGTCTCAGTTTAACCGTCATCGTGCTGATACCAACCCTAAAGGCGGCGGTACGATGCGAGGTTAAATCCTTGGAATGGTAGGATAAACTTTTTATAGTTTATTATTCCTAAAATAAAAATCGAGTAGTGAAATTTTAATTTTTGAATTTAACTTTCTGTCATGTTTATTTTACAACTATATCTCTAGGCTACTAAACTGTTAGTAATAGGACTTCATTAAAAATGTAGAGAGTAACAAGTACGTTGTAATTATCAAAAGAATGCAGTTAATTTTTCGGAAGAGATTTTTCCTTGAGCCTTTAAAAACCTAAGTGACATAGTATAGGTATGTCACGGATGTCACTCGTGTTGAACGAGAGACGACCATACTTAGTTTACAAAAGATGATATAGGACTATCAGACAAATTCATTTAGTGAATTTTAAAAGTGTAATTACACAACAAATTTCTAATTGAAAAAATTGGAAAATCAATATACATAAGGCGTTGCTAGTTAGACGGTATTTGGAACCGATAAACTAGTGGGAGCCTTAGCCTTATGATTTGTTGTTTTTCTGAATCATTAACAATGTGTAATAGACTACACAGGAGTTTCTCCATTTATCGGAAAAACAAGAATAAAGCGTTACTAGTTAGACAATATTTGGATCTGACAAACTAGTGGGAGCTTAGTTCTGGAGATTTTATAATCTTTGAAACATCATGAACACAGCATTGCTAGTTAGACAATATTTGGAACTGATAAACTAGTGGGAGTTTAGTTCTAGGTGATGTTCTAATCTTTGAAAAATCATAAATACAAAGTGTTGCTAGTTAGACGGTATTTAGAACCGATAAACTAGTGGGAGCTTTGGTCTTATGATTTGACGATTAAAAAAATCGATAGTCCAAGCAAGTAACATTTGAACATCCTACGCTCAAGAGTAGTGTCTACTCAAACGAACTGCTAGTTCAAGACTGTTTCCATCTAAGGAAAGTCAAGAATGGGAAAGAATGTTTATACGTGTTAGTCATCTAAACTAAGTAGTTTTAAGGCTAAACCGAAAAATTAATAAATTGGGAATTAGAGGATAAGGAAAGTGATTTCAGATCACTGACCAATGCATCCTTAGCAATTTTCTCGAGAGCTAAAGTTCTTTGGAAGAACTAGGTAGCTTTGCATTAAACGATAAATAAAATAGACAACGGGCAGTTATTTCAGATAGACTAGTAGGAGTGATATAAGGAAATGAACCTCGGATTCAATTCTTGAGTATCACAGAAAATTCATTTTCTGTTTTCGGATTCGTTGGATCGAACGTATTCATTTTCAATAGGATAATTTGTTTGTCTTATTGACAATGAATATAACATTCGTAGCACGAATCCAAGACTCGGACTTTTTTTGATAAAGTCAGAACCACTAAGCATTGCTGATAAAGTATTAGTAACACATCTAAAAATATATAAACGCAAATGGTTTCCGTATTTAGATAAACGCAAATGGTTTCCGTATTTAGATAAACGCTTCTTTCTATCAATTAGTGTATGTCCCATAAAGACAAGATCTGAAGACTAGCTTAGGGTGATTCCTACTTCCCAGTCAAAGGAACCCTGTCTCAAAGGAACAATTCCTAAGTTTCCTTTCAATCAGGAAAGTGTAATAGATTTAATGAAGTAACATAGCTTGTTCATAACAACCTTCGGGGTCATATGAATGGTACAAGCTAGTGGGAGCTTTTGAAGTAGTGACATCTTGTCTGACAACTATTCGAGACTCTGGTAAGTTAATATTTGGAGGAAATCTCTGATTTCACCAGAGATAGAGTATTCCATACTCAGAAATAGGTTAGTGCGTAGTCTTCGGGACTGTTGCTCGGCCTGCCTCCGAGTGGAATGTTTTCACTAAGGGATACACCATAAATTTGCTTTACATAGTTATTGATGTGCTACGATACGCTGCTGAACTCATTTAAGATGTTGGTTGCAAAATAACGGTTTACGTTGTAATGAAAAACCGAGAAGTCTACCTAAAAGATGCCTACGCATTTATGGATAATGAGTGAATTCGGTTCACCCCACTTCCGTAAATAGAGGCATTTAGCACCGAGTGCTTGAAGGTAAGACTGGAAATTTTGCGTACACGTTCAGATCGTGAAATATCTTGATGCATTGAGTAAAGGTTGGTTATAAAACTCGTAAAAATAGAGAATGACGGTTATACTGTCAAACTCGGTCTGATAGAGTCTATAAATAACAACCTTGGATCTTGAAGTCTTTGTACTCAAGATGTTACTAACTGATTTGTTCAGTCCACATCCAACACCGGGAGTTGGTGGTAACACTAATAAAAACTACTAAACTAGATCAGTATATCGATCTACCCCGAACGTAGTGGGAGTATGGTTTGTCCATTACCCATTACAGGACTTTACGGTCTATATGGTAGATTGATGACCTATAGTCCTTTGTGGGCTGTGTAGGATCCTGATCATAGAGGTTTGTTTAAAAGCCATAACCCTGTGAATGGAGTTTGATACTCCAGTTATGTTGAAACTCTTGTAGAACCACCTGAGTATCTCAGGCCCAGTGGGAGTAATTGGAACTACATAGAGAAGAGTAGAATGAATAGGAAAATTTAACTTTCAACGCAAAGCTGAGTCATTTAGGGGTGATTCCCTAAAATGTAGAGAGTTAACCAGACCGTGATCTCACTCACCACTCAGTCTTGCTTGATTTCGTCAGAAAGCGGGAAATAGTGGTGATTCCCTAAGACTTCCTTGCCGAACAATGGAATCTGAATTCATTCAGAACAGAAGGGTTTTAGCTAAGAACAAATGGTGGATTCGTTACAAAGCAGAAAATAGGGGTGATGGAGGACCATCAAGCCATCATCATTTTCTATACAGCTCTTATGGTCCACGATTTCACATTGATGATCGTTAACCGTCTAAGACTTATATCAAGTGATTTGCATGAGATCTGCATTCCATTAAATGTGGGAAACTTATGGAACTTTAATTTATCATTTATTTTGATAATTTTAAGGTTACTCATAAGTATCAAGGGTCGGTTCATTAAGCGGATACAAGTTGTCCTTTATTCGGGCTAAATTCGCAAGTTTGCATATTCAGCGGACTTGCACATTTTCAACGATCCACTTGTCACCATGTTGACTATTATCATCTAAGAAGCCCAATGTGATGGAGTACATGTACAAATGAAGAGAATGATTTCTTACTTTGATTATTTTAACACATTTGGGCCAAAGAGCATGAATCAAGAATTCAAGAGAAACGAAGATGGACTTTTGGCTATTTTCTATTTATTTGAAGTCTTATTATTAATATTGGTGTCCAATAAAGCCTACCAAGGCCATATAGAACGAAATTAGTAGTCTTATGATGATTGATTTCATCAAATCTTCATCTAATTTTGGTAGATAATCAATCAATCTGATTGGGGGATTATTTACTAATGATTGATTTGAAGATTTCTTTTATTTTAGGAATTATTTTTATTTCTTTTTCACCTAGACATAAAAGGTGACTAGGTTCATTTTTATTTTACATTTTCTTATTTTATTTTTATTTTCTAGAAAATAAAATGCCAACATCCTTAGCCTATAAAAGGAGGGGCACACCATATGTATTTGACACCTTGAATTATAATCATATTGAGAGTTTTCTCTTAGAGTTTTTACAACTTTTGTTAAGTGCATTTTAAGTTTGTGTGCATAGCTTAAAGTGTTTCATTGTAGTCTTTGGTTTAAGGATCATTAGAAAGGTCTTGGCTTCTTCATAGCCATTGGTTCTTCTAGTCTCATCCTTGAGTTAAACTACTTTTGCTCAAGTCTTTTCCTTCATCTAATTCTATTTTCCTTTTTATTTCGGGATATTCATTGTATTACTTAGGGTTCTTAACAATTTCATTGTTAGGGGTCCAAGGTATACATCAGTTGATATCAGAGCAAGTGGTTCAATCCATTTGTTTTGGTGTTGCTGATTTGACACCTGTTTTATTTCAATTCGTTTTATACTCATAAAAACTCAAAAAAATCTGAAATTTTTAACACATAAAAATCACGAATTGATCTTGATTTTCTCTTTATTGCATCTCAAAATTCGAATCAGATTATACTGAAAACTGCACGCCAACACAGAATACTCTGTTCTGAAATTCTGCAGCAGTAGATCTTCTTTCGAATTTCGTTTGCGTGGGTTATCAAATTCAAAATTCATTGAAAATTGGTGGTGTCATAGGAAATTTCCTGTTCTACAACTTTCATCTTTTGAGTGTTTCCATATTCATTATAGTTTGATCACAATCGGCAAAATAAGTCACTGCTACAACTCTAGAAAATTTTGACAGATTGAGTTAGTTGACAAGAAACGATTGTTTGTTCAACCTATAAAAGTCCAAAAAATCTGAATTTTGGGTATCATCTACATAACTCATTATTCTACAAATTTCCTTTTTCGTCCAGTTGAAATTGTTTTTGTTTGGGCTGCACGTGCCAATAAGTGCAGGGCTGAATTTCTGGACAAAATCAGAAGTTGTCACCGAACTCCAGTTGAAGTGCTAATCGTTTAGGCACTGATTAAAAGGAGATAACCTGATCTAATCCAAGTTCTTCAGAGTTTTTTTGAGTTAAAAAAAAACACAAAAAACAAAAAAAAAAAACACAAAAAAAAATTTAAAAAAAAAAAGTCATATAAAGGGTCAGTCACTCAAAAGGTGCCCCAAGTCTGTTACATCTTTGGTCCCTTCCACATCTACTCCATTATTTTGTCTTTTCTTCTCACTTTTGAATCCATCCTAGCCTTCTCTTCTTAAGATTTGAGGACTAAGGATACAGTGATTCACAGAGCATTGCAAACATATTATTGTGCACTTTTTAATCGTTTAATACTCTAATTGAGAAAGAGCGGTAAAAGGCAATTGTGTGGTGAGTCTATAAGAGGGGAGAAAAAGCGAGTGAATCATCAATCACCCAAATAAAGAGTGAAAGTGAGAATTTTTATTTTCTTTTTGTCTATATTTTTTTTCCCTTTCTTTGTAAATAAAAAAATAATGTCACATTATCTTTCCTTTTCTTGGGAAATCCTAATTACAATTCTATAAAATCTTTTGATATCAAAAGGAGATCTAAAACTCCTAATACTTATGATCAAGATTTTAAGACCAAAAAGGAACAACTTGTAAATATCATTCTTCTAGTTCCTTTAAAACTAGAGATTTATATTGTTTTATTTGTAATAATTATGGGCATTGCGATCATAAATGTCCTACTTTGAGGAAACAATATAGTGATCCAGTTACTGATCATAAGCACATAAGAAATGCCAAAAATACTTATTGTAATTCTCATGATTCTTTTTGTTCTAGATCTACAAATTTTGCACAAAAAGATGTACAAAATCTTGATTTGGAAAAGACATGGGTTGAATTGGAAGAGAACAAGAAAATTTAAAAAAGGGAAAAAGAAATTGAAAAGAATAATGAGGAGGGAGAAAATAAAGTTGAAAATCCGAGAGATTTTGAGGAGAAAATTTAGTCGAAAAGAAAAATCTTGTGAGGATGTGAGGATTTCTAATTTTAAAAATGCTTCCTCTTTGGTTTATTGTGAGCAGTTGGTGAAAGTGAACAACACTTGAACCATGAACAAGTGGTTGCGAGTAAGGTTAAAGAAGTGAGTCTCATTGATTCTTTGCAAACTGAAGAGTTCTATACAAGATTCATGGTGATGGACCGAATCTGTTTGGTAAGAATTGATAATACTTGTGAATCTAATGTGGTAAGCCAAGAAACTGTAGAAAAGCTTAATTTGAAAGTTTTTGATCATCCAAACCCATATAGTCTACAAGGGCTTAATGAGTTTGAGGAAATTAAGGTTTCAAAGCAAGTTGTGATTTCATATTCTCTTAGGACTTACCATGATCAGATCTTATTTGATGTCATACCTATGCTTAATTGTCATATAATTTTGGGAAAACCTTGGTCAAAGGAAAAGCGAGCTAAGTATGATGGTAAACTTAACAGGTTTCGATTTAAGCAAAATAATAAAACCATTATACTAACTTCCTTGAGTAATCAACAAGTTCTTGAAACTCAATTAAAAATGGCTTACTCAAGAAAAGAATTATCTTTGAAATGTTTAAGCCAAACAAATGAATTTGTTGAACCAATGGAGCATGATAATGATATGGGATGCAATGTGAATGAATCTAAATCTGATTTTGATGCCTTGAATGGAAATTGCGAGCATGATTTGGAAATGGATCCAACAAATTATATGGTTGAGAATGGATCTCATGTGTGTTCAGAATTAAATGTTGAAAATCTTAAAATCAAGTGGTATGACAATCCTTTGTTTGATGTGGAATAATCGAGTGTAAATGATTCCATTGGCCAAAATAATTTTCATATTTATAATAACGAATTTTTTCAAATGGAACATGAAGCACTTTATTCTGATTTTCGTGAAAGGATTCATTTGGAAGATGTTGATGTGAGTGAAAGTCTTGATGTGATTGAAATGCAGCCTTTTGTTGGTAAATCATGTCTTATGCAGATTGAAGAATCTCCACCTCTTGTTGGTGTTTGTGGAGATAAAGATGAGAATTTTATGAAAATAAAATACGTAAGATTTTTCCATAATTATTTAGATCCGTTTCTAAGTGATAATGAAATTATCTTTAATTCTCATCATTTTGGTGATAGCAATTTGCATGTATCTCAGTTTTCCAATCATTTTTCTTGTTTTGAGAGAAATAAATGTGATGGAAATGAGGGTAAATTTGGCAATAATGATTTAGTTGATTTTGAGAGAAAGAAAGTGAAAGTTGAAGCATATCATCTTTATTTTAGTTGTCCACTACATAAAAATGTTGTGCTTAGTGAACTCAAAATTTTGCAGAACTCTTATGCTTTATCCTTTTGCCAAGATAACTTAAGTATGTGTGGAGTTTTTGATAAGAAAATGAGAGTAAGTTTGTTTAAAAGGGAAAGGTTTTTGAAAGTTTGTCTGGATGGAATTTTTGCAAAGGAAAAGATAGTAAATTTACTTCATTTCTTTGTGAATAATAGAGGAAATTATTCCAGTGGAATAAATTTATTGGAGAGGAATACTAAACACAAAGTTAGAAGGACTAATCCACTAATCTTTTGTTCTAGCATTGTTGTTTTTGTTAGTTGTGGATGGCAGGATCATGATTATGTAGTCAGATTATCGATGATGTTATGGATTCGAGGACGAATCTTTTCAAAGGGGGAGGATATAATGGAGGACCATCAAGCCATCATCATTTTCTACACAGCTCTTATGGTCCACGATTTCACATTGATGATCGTTAACCGACTAAGACTTATATCAAGTGATTTGCATGAGATCTGCATTCCATTAAATGTGGGAAACTTATGAAACTTTAATTTATCATTTATTTTGATAATTTTAAGGTTAATCATTAGTATCAAGGGTCGGTTCATTAGCGGATACAAGTTGTCCTTTATTCGGGCTAAATTCGGCAAGTTTGCATATTCTGGCGGACTTGCACATTTTCAACGATCCACTTGTCACCATGTTGACTATTATCATCTAAGAGAAGCCCAATGTGATGAAGTACATGTACAAATGAAGAGAATGATTTCTTACTTTGATTATTTTAACACATTTGGGCAAAAAAGCATGGATCAAGAATTCAAGAGAAACGAAGATGGACTTTTGGCTATTTTCTATTTATTTGAAGTCTTATTATTAATATTGGTGTCCAATAAAGCCTACCAAGGCCATATAGAACAAAATTAGTAGTCTTATGATGATTGATTTCATCAAATCTTCATCTAATTTTGGTAGATAATCAATCAATCTGATTGGGGGATTATTTACTAATGATTGATTTGAAGATTTCTTTTATTTTAGGAATTATTTTTATTTCTTTTTCACCTAGACATAAAAGGTGACTAGGTTCATTTTTATTTTACATTTTCTTATTTTATTTTTATTTTCTAGAAAATAAAATGCCAACATCCTTAGCCTATAAAAGGAGGGGCACACCATATGTATTTGACACCTTGAATTATAATCATATTGAGAGTTTTCTCTTAGAGTTTTTACAACTTTTGTTAAGTGCATTTTAAGTTTATGAGCATAGCTTAAAGTGTTTCATTGTAGTCTTTGGTTTAAGGATCATTAGAAGGGTCTAGGCTTCTTCATAGCCATTGGTTCTTCTAGTCTCATCCTTGAGTTAAACTACTTTTGCTCAAGTCTTTTCCTTCATCTAATTCTATTTTCCTTTTTATTTCGGGATATTCATTGTATTACTTGGGGTTCTTAACAATTTCATTGTTAGGGGTCCAAGGTATACATCAAGGGGTGATTCCCTCAGACCTTTTTGCGAGACTAACGGTATCTTAATTTATTCAGAAAGAACCTTTGGCAGGATGCCTGCCATAGCTTATATCCTTTGGGGATTAAAGCAAACATCTAGGTCATTTCAAAGTCATATATTTTAATATGTGGACTTGACCAGAATATTGATAAGTCTTTCGTAGACTGGGCATGAATATTAGTAAAGTAGTATGTAGATTAGTGTTTGTGAATAGTAACACTGAAACCGTTGGAAACATCATGGGTGTGTTATCTGAAGTCAGAGTCTGACATGCCATCGGGATTCATTCTTAAGGATTTGATTCGCTCAAATTCTCGAGAATCGATCATTAACAATCCCATCTACTCACCTTGTTAAGATATTATTGCATTTATGCAACATTCAACGATGTAGTCTACCCTACCTCTCAAGAATGATTATCTAAACCTGCGGATGAATACTAAATGGGATGTTTAATGAATCCTCAAGTCTCTTCGAGAGAATGAGTAATAATATGCAAGTATATTCAGGTGCAAACTAGAATATAAGTGATGACACTGATTCTGACTTTAGGTCAGATTTCGGATGATCGTTAAGTCGATTTCGTCCTCAGTGTTGAATCAAAGGCATATTGAAATCGTACCACCGGATTAGATGGAAAGGCGACGTTTCGATCCAAAAGATTGACTCAAGACGCCAACCTACCTGATCAGTGTACCAAGTCACATGGTATTCGGATTCTAAGTACGCGCCGGGTCACTGATCTACCCTTCGGCGGCACACTCCGGTCGTGCTTGGAAGGACGAATTACTAAGATGCGCTTGGAGGGTATGAATCTTGGGGATATGTCTAACTTGTTTTGAGCAAGTGGGAGAATGTTGTAGATATAGATATAAAGGGTGTGCTCTAAAATAATTAATCCATTTGCCTTTCGTGCAAGTGGGAGATTGTTAGGTGTAGTGCCCGAAAGACAATTATGTAATTGTTTTAGGACAGAATTAATAATTCATCATATTATATGCATTTATGTTTATAATTATGACACTACTGAAAACCTTAAGTACCTCGTTTATGTAATCACATAACTCAGTGTATGACTATACATAAGAGGATTGAGTTAGTGAGATATACTTAAAATTAACTTAGTCCGTAGCATTGATTAATCTGAGTATGGGTCTCATGATTAATATGCTAATAATGCGCCCAGAACACTTGACGGTGTGACAGTCTCATCCGGACTGTCGGTAATAGGGTACCTAGTGGGGCATTTATATATGATGATAATCATATAGGGCTGGACCGATTTAATTTAGTTCTCGATATAATTTCGTAATCGAGAAGTCTTATCGAATCACAAGATGATCATATATGGATTAATCTCAATCATGAGGTGATCACAGACAACTGCTTAGACTAGGGTAGGGTTTGATGTGTTAGTAAGGATCACTTCACAGTATGTGGTCCAACACTTCTCGTTGGCTCTATTCTGGGATAAGTGAGTAGTCTTTGCTATCACAGATAATCCATTCCTTCCCTCGGGAAGTAGACAGACAGTTTCCTTATTTGTTAGCCCTAAGAAAATGATCGATCCCGGGAGTTCATGTTAGACTAATTAGCTACTAGTCCGGTATGTGAACTGATTCACTAAGGGGTTAATGGTAAATAAGGATAAGATGTTTCGAGAAGGGTTTACGGAAATATCCCGACTCGAAATGAACAGTCTGTGGAGGATTTATCCGTATGTAATGATTATATCAGTGGACGCTTATCAACTCATGGTTGAGTGTAAGTTATCTATATTCGGCAGAGTTCAGTTTCGGGTTTATGGTGGATAATATTATTTAATTTATTGTAGCTACTGAATATGGGTCCATGGTCCCCGACGTGGCTCCGAATATAGCATATAGGTTTTCTCGTCGTTTCACCTCAATTATAATATTAAATAGTTGGATTGGACTACTTAATTGATATGTGGATTAATTGTTTAGTTGGACTAGATAATAAAATACATGGAAAAAAAAAAATTTCGTGGACTCGGCCCAAAATAATGAAACATGCGTGTGACCTAAATTTTTTTTAGGGTGGGGCGCATTTTTTATTTGTTATTTATTAGGAAATTAGTTTTCTTAATAAATAATAAGACATGTGATTAAATTATTTATGTGTTAAATAATTTAAGGAAAAGAAAATCTTTTGTATATCCTTATTAATTTGGGAATATTCTAGATTTTTCTTTTTAAAGGAAAATGATTAATTTGATTGATTTTGTATTAATTAATTAATCGGCGGAGAGGCGAGATTACTCTCTATATATAGAGAGAGTTATAAAGCCCAATATCATCATCACAAAAGTCGAAATATTGGGAGTATTGGAGCTTAGAATTTTCGGCTCCTATACTTGTTCGAGTTTTAGAAAAACTTCGGGTTTTTCTAATGTAGCATATAGAGGAGGTCAAACGGCTTGAATCACCATCCACTTGGTGTTGCTTGGAGATACACGCCGGAAGACGGTGGCTTCTCAATTTTTGGATCTTGGATCTCTGATTGTTCTGAGCGTTTATTCACAATAAACCGTGACAATCTAACCCCTCGTAGGATTAGATCTATTTATTTATGTATTTTGGTTGTTAGATCTAGATCTTGTACTTTCCGCTGCGTAATCGGGTGGATCTTTGATCCATTCGGCGATATTACATCCTACATAATTCCTAAAGGAGAAAGGTCCTCATCATGAGATACATGAGACGGTGATGGGAAGTTATTGTGTGGTGAGGGATTATGAGGTGAAGTGACGGGTGGAACGATCAGAACCACACAGTTTAAATACAGAATAAAAATCACATGTGCTCTGAGTCTGTACACGTATTTCTCTCCATGTGAGTGTGGAGAGACACCACACAATAACTTCCCGACGGTGATATGTTGTTGTGATTGTATCACTTGTTTTCAAACTTTTTTTTTTTCTTTTCATCATTAACGAAAATTTTATGAATGTATGAATATGTAGAAGCATAGCACTGAATTGCGATCAACATCAACTAGAGCAACAGAAAAAAGAAGAAAAAAAGAAAAGAAAAGAAACACACTAAAGACTGATAAGTGATAACAATTGCCATGGATAGCCTGCATCTAATTTCTCAAAGTAAGTTAAAAACTAGTCGAACTTGTACAATGGAAATGAAAGTCCAGATATATAAAAACTAGACATAAAAACAGTAGGAGGAAACACATTTCATGATCGTCTATCAAACCCGGTTACATCATAAAATCTAAATAAGTAGCAATCATCCAATACAAAAGTGGCACTTTTTCAATGATACGTTGGAAGACCAGCTGCCCAATAAGCTGACGACGGCAAAACGACAGTACTGTTATAGTGATCTATGTAGGTTCCCGGCGGCATGTGTTGATGATGAAGATTGTTGTTAGTGATTGCAGTAGTAGAGGTTTGCATGATGGATGTGCTTTCAACTGTCTCCTCTCCTCCTGAGATTTCTGTATTATTGTTATAACCTGCTGACACTGCCTTTATCCTACCTCCTCCTAATTGCTCTTTTATCACACTTCTCAGTGCCACAACCTTAATCAAAAGAAAATAAGCATGTACTCTTTTAGGTATATATATATATATATATATATATATATATATATATATATATATATATATATATTTCAAAATGGGCTATTATTTGCATCATATCGATTCTACCGGTGCATCACAATAGAATGGAACTTGAGAAAGTCGGTTCTGAAGAGTTTTGGGAGAGATTGCCCATACTCTTGAATGTATAAGGAAATATAGTAGTACATTTACTATATAGCACCAATTGGTTTTAGTAAAACGGATTTTCCGTAAGTGCGTTGTGAGAATCGACTTTGAAAAAGTCGGTTATTGACTCCAGAACCTATACCACAAAATCGGTTTTTGGTTTCAAAACCGGGTTTGATAAATTCGATTCTACTTTGATGCACAGGTAGCGCCTGTACTAGCACCAATTGATTTTAGTAGAACGGATTTTCCGTAAGTGCATTGTGAGAATCGACTTTGAAAAAGTCGGTTATTGACTTCAGAACATATACACGAAATCGGTTTTTTGGTTTCAAAACCGGGTTTTACAAATTCGATTCTACTTTGATGCACATGTAGAGTTAATCGATTTTGGAAAAGTCGGTTCTTAGCACAAGAACAAGTCGGTTCTTGGCTCCAAAACCGACTTTCACAATATCGATTGCAATGTGGTGTACAGGTAAAGTGGTAGAATCAGTGTGATAATCGACAATGGTAAAGTTGGTTCTTGGCTCAAGAACCTAAGAGAAGTCGGTTTTTTCAAAGCCCAAAACCGACTTTCACAAGAATCGATTCTAACGTGGTGCACAAATAATATCGTAAAATCAATGTAGTGCAAATACACGCCCTTATTTCCAGATTTCAAATTGTGAATTCTTGGTTATATAATTAATAGACTAGTAATTAGTTATTAAAGTAATTAATTAATATATATACCTCCTGTTGAAGCTTGTCCTTTTCCCTGGAGACAGCATCGTATTCCAATTTAAGGGCATCATAAAGTCGCTCAAGCTCCTTGGTTCTCCATCTAGCCCTTCTGTTCTGGAACCAAACTGCTATTTGGCGTGGCTCCATACCTAGCTCCTTAGCAAGCTTCATCTTTCTATCTGGATCCAGCTTTATCTCTTCCTGGAAGCTTTTCTCTAATGACTCCATCTGCTCACTTGTCAGCCTTTGTTTCTTCTTTTCTTGTTGTTGTTGTTGATTATTATTAATATTATTATTATTATTCCCATAATTAATGTTCTTGTTTTGATGATGATGATGATCCATCATCATTGTTGGAGCAACCATTGATGCCGCCTGTCCTCCTGTCTGCATCTCTATGTATCGCTCCCAAGAAAAACCCACATGCATAAGTTAAAAATACCTTAGAAAACCGGGAAATTCTTAGGTGAAGAGTGTATTTTGGGCGACGAAATGATCAGAACCACACAGTTTAAGTCCAGTTTTAAAACTGATGGTCCCGATTCATCCACCTCCACGTACACCTAAGAATTTCCGGAAGAAAACACTGGAAATGCAAAACAAGATGAAAGAAATAGAAGACTGACCTTGATATGGATCATAGTTGTAGTTGTAGAAGAAGCTCAAGTGATTATTGTCAGGAAGAGTAACAAAGGGTGGCCTCAGATTGCAATTCCAATCCATTTTTTTTTATACCCTTCCTTTTTTATTTCCCTTTTTGTTTCTTGACTTTATAATCCAATGGGCGAAAAAAGGTTACCCAATGCATCCTGAATATATAATAATACACCAGTCTTTGCCTTAATTAATCCATACAGGAGCATGGACCACCTTCACATATGATAACACAAGAGAGAGAGAGAGATAAAAGAAGAAGTAATTAAAAGGATGCGTGAAACATTCAACCTTGTCAAAACTTTTTAGTTTTCTTTTGTGGAAAAAAAAAAGAAAAGAAAAGTTATTCTGCGAAAGAAAGATATGTAGAGGGCTTTTGATTGCATAGGCACTGCCAAGCACAGTCAGATATTGAAATGTCCCTATTTCTTTTGGGTGTGTATGATATAGGCACCAACAAATACCAATACGTATTAATTTGGCAATTTTTTAACCTTTTATTTACGTAACACTGATTCTACTGATGTATCACAATACCTGTGAATCACATTATAATCGATTTTTTGAAAGTCGATTCTGAGAAGAAAAAAAAATCGACTTCCCGTAGGTGTATTTAGTGGCGGTCCCGAATTTTCTTTTCTGTGCAAACAAATTCGAAGATCGAGTGATGACATTATTAGTTAACTTGAGTCCGCCCCTGGGTGTATTGTGATAATCGACTTTCACATATTCCCAGAACCGACTTTTAAAAGATTTATTCTGTGTAGTAGGTGTGGTGCACCAGTGAATCAGTGTAGTGCAAATCAAAACTCATATTTTTCATAGCTACACTCCCTACCCATCCTTAAATATAAGTCATTAAATTTATGAATATTTGTCTATAAGTACTAGTTTGAGTACTTAATACGTATTTAGGACACTAATGAATCTTATTTGTTTATAGGACACAAAATAAGAATTGCATGTGTTTATCCTTTTTTTTCCTGGAGCTAAAAATGTTTTTTATTTTTATTTTCTGGACGTGAAATTTCTTTTAAAATTTTTTTGGGCCCGTTTTTTTTCTTTTTCCTGGACGCGTTTTCTTTTTCTTGCCGCGCGTTTTTTTTTTTTTCTGGACATGGCTTTTTTTAAACGCTAAAGAGACATCGCGGTGTCTCTTCATCACGATATCTCGCATTGCGGTGTCACATCATCGCGGTGTCTCTCGCAATGCGCTTTCACTTCATCGCGCGCGTCTACATCGCGGTGTCTCGCCATTACGGTGTCACTTCATCGTGGTGTCTCTACATTGTGGTGTCTCTGCAATGCGGTATCACTTCATCGTGTTGTCTCTTAATCGCGATGTCTCTGCATCACGGTGTCTCTGCATCTTCAAATGTTATAACATCGCGATGTCTCTGCAATATGGTGTCTCTGCATTGCGGTGTCACTTCATCGTGGTGTCTCTGCATCGCGGTGTCACTTCATCTCGGTGTCTCTTAATCGTGATGTCTCTGCATCGTCAAATATTATAATATCGCGATGTCTCTGAATCACGGTGTCATTTCATCGCGGTGTCTCTGCATCGGGGGTGGTCACTGCATCGCGGTGTCTCTGCATCGGAGGTGGTCACTGCATCGAGTTGGTCAATGGATCTGGGGTGGTCAATGCATCGCGGTGTCATTTCATCGAGGCGTCTGTGCATCTAGTCTCTGCATCACGGGTGGTCACTGCATCGCGGTGTCACTTCATCGAGGGGTCTCTGTAATGTGGCGTCTCTGCATTGCAGTGGCTCTGCATCGGGGGTGGTCACTGCATCACGGTGTCTCTGCATCTAGGGTGGTCACTGCATCACGGTGTCTCTGCATCGAATGTGGTCACTGCATCGAGGTGGTCAATGGATCTGGGGTTGTTAATGCATCGTGGTGTCACTTCATCGAGGCGTCTCTGCATCATGGCGTTAATGCATCAAGGTGGTCACCGGGAAAAAAAAACGTCCAAAAAAAAGACGCCTTTAAAAAGAACAACTAGAAAAAAAAAAAAGTAGACATACCATACTTGGCCAAAATCTTCTGTATATAGCCCTGCTGAGATAAAAACAGTCTCTTCTCGACTTCTATCTCTCCAGATCTCCATCCCCAAGATTTTCTTGGTTTACTTTTAAATCTTTCATTTCAAATTCAACATTAAGAAGGTCTTAGATTTTGAATATCGACTTCTTTATTGCAAATATCAAAGATATCATCCACATCTGTAACAAGATAGATGTATGATCCATCTTCCAAATTGACTATTGTAGACACTTGTTAGATGTTGAGTACACGAAAGGCAATTTTGCTTGTCTATACGGGCAAGTGGAAGATTGTAGGAAGTAGTGCCCGAAAGACAATTTCTGTAATTGTTTTTATACTTAATAAATGACACATTTATTCTCATCTTATTATTTGCTTTGTTCTTATATTTAATACACTGCTAAAAACCCCAAATCGTATCATATGTAGCCATATAACTTAGTGTGTGTGTCACAAATAAGGATTAAGTTTATGGTGATACACTTGAACTATTAGTCCGTGGTGAACTTAATCAAAGTATGGGGTCTATTGATTAAACCACCATTAATGCGCCGAAACACTTTATGGTGTGACCGTCTTTATCCGGACCGTCGACATTGGTTGTCTAAGTGGGGCATTTATATATGATGTAGTCATATAGGACTGGACCGATTTAATCTGCATTTCTCATATAATTCCGTGATTAAGAAATCTTATTATATCACAAGATGATCATATATGGATTAACCTTAATCCTGAAGTGATTACAGACTCCTGCTTGTTTCAAGATAGGGTTTGATATGTTCGTTAAGGATCGCTAAGAGGCGCGGTCTGAATCACTTTCACGTTGGCACTATTCCGGAATGAGTGAGAAGTGTGTGTCTCACAGATATGGAATCCATTCCTTCCTGCGGGAAGTAGAAAGACAATCCTCTTATTTGTTAATCCTACAAACTGATCGATCTGCGGAGTTCGTATTGGTTATGAACTAATTGATCACTAAGGGGTTAATGGTAAATAAGGATAAGATGTAGTGAAGAAGGTTTACGGAAATAATCCCGCTTCATTACGGATAGTCTATGGAGGTTAGTCTGTATGATGTAATGATTATATCAATGGACACTTATCGACTCGACGCTTTTGAGAATAAGTTATATCTATAATCGATAGAGTTCGATTTGGATTTATGGTGGCGTAATTCGAATTAATAAGTTGAGTAGAATATTACATTCGATGAATATTTTATTCAATTCATTGTAGCTACTAAATATGGGTCCATGGTCCACGGGTTGGCTCTCCTAACATGCGAGTGTTTTCGTTTTAGGGAACCTCGAGAATAAATTAAATAGTTGGTCTATTTAATGAATATCACGAATATCATTTATTGGGTAAATAATATATAAAATAGAAAAGACATTTCCTATTATCTCAATTGGCATAAAAAATGCGCCACATTATTTGATTTTGGGAAAACAAATTTTCTCCTAATTAATTATAATGTGGATAATGTAATTATTTATGTGTTAAATAATTATAAATAAGAAATTAGTTTTCTTATTGAATAAATAGGAAATTTGTTTTCCTATTAGATTAAGGTTTTATTTTCCTAAAAGGAAAAGATAAATTTGTGTGTAAAAGATAAATCTCAAATTATTAGTTATTTTTCTATAAAAAGAGAGTTTATCCCAACTCAAAATTTAACCAGAACAATATCAAAGCCATTTTTTATGATCAAAATTGCGCTATTTAGTTGGAAAAAAGAGAGAAATTTTGTTTTCTTGTCTTAGCCATTGGGAAATGAAAAACTAGGGTTTTTCTTGAGCATATTCGAGGAGGTTCTACCACGAGAATCGACGTCCACCAGTCGTCGCTTAGATATACAATCCGGAAAACTGCGGCTTCTCCATCTGTCGATTTACTATTCCTCTTAATTAAGGTAAATCTTCAACTTTCTCGTAGTTAGATTAATTGTTTATGCGAATCAAATCGTGGTAAAATTGCATGCGAATTTATTCGTAGCTTCCGCTGTGCAAGATCGAGTGTCTCGATTGGTGCTATGAATCAGATCTGACGATCCAATTATGGATTGGATCCAGATTCGGGTTTCTGTATATCCAGCATATGGTATCGGAGCCAGGTTAAAGCGATTTTGCGATCATGATTGCATAATTAATTAATAAAGAGTGGGATAGAATAAAAAAAATGCATCTTTTAATTTAATTTATGCGATCGAATGTTGGGTTGATTGAGATGGATTGGGTTGGTACTGCTTACCTTTAGATCTATTGTAAACCCGTTTTTCGGGTATAGGATATCATGTAATTTAATTTTGCAATTTAATTTTCTGCAATTTAGAATTATTTTAGATATTTCTTTTCGGCCGGCATCCCTATTTTTTTAAATCGGATGCATTCTTCATCAAATCTGAACGCCGGTGAAGTTGTCAAGTCACAGTTTCAATGGTTTGCAGACCCGAGTTCGAATCCCCTTGGCCGGATTAATTCTGGATTTTTTTTCCCTTCCGTTGTTTGGATTTTTTTTTTTTTTCTAAGGGGGAGCGGATGCTGCTGCAAGGATTCGAACTCGGGTGGTGATGAAGGAAGTAAAGACTCTTACTAACTTAGCTGGAGCAATTTTTGGTAAAGAAACAAGAGCAGAAATGTAAATTCCTGAAGCGGCTGAAAAATATAGTAGATTAACTTTTATTCTAAGTTTAGGGTTTATTTATTTATAGATTAGATACGAAGTACAAACGATCCATCTCGGTGTTTATTTTTCGCATTTATTTTCTTTTGTGATTATTTATGTAATATAACCATGCCATTCATCATATTCATGAATTCCACTCCTAACATATGCATATATGTAGAAAATTAATATTGAAATTAATTAGATATGTATGAACACAATAATTAATTTAGATTAAAATTAAATTAAATTAATTAAAGGAAACTGAATTTTATCGGGATAAAAAATTCACATGATAAATTTAATTTGGGATTATGAATCCTTCGGGGTTTGGGTTATGTAGTGTCTACATAAATTAGAATTTTGATAATCAAAAATTGGAAAATCATGAAAAATTGGACACCAACTAGACGGTATTTGGAACCGATAAGTTGGTGATTGCTTTTCATGATTTATTGTTTTCGATTATTGGAAAATTCTGAGATCCTAAATTTTTATCATGATAAAGTTAGGACTTTAAAATTCATTGGTGAATTTTTGTTGTGTAGTGACTACACAAGAAATTTCTAAATAATCGACAAATTGAAAAATCATGAATATAGTGTCACTAGTTAGACGGTATTTGGAACCGATAAACTAGTGGGAGCTTTAAACTTGTAATTTATTGTTTTTCGATTTGGTGAAAAATTCATAAGTCCTAATATATTAGGATTATAAAATTCTTTTTGAATTTTATTTATGTGGTGTCTACACAAATGAATTTTAATCCATAAAATTGGAAAGTCATGAATAGAGTGTCACTAGTTAGACGGTATTTGGAACCGATGAACTAGTGAGAGGATTAACTTAAATATTCATGATTTATTATTTTTCGGATTGTGACAAAATTCGAAAAATCCTAATAAGACTACCTATTTTTCAAAATAACGAGTGGGAGCGGGGAATGTGACAACCAACCCCTCGGCCTCTACTGTTAACACAAGCACCGTGAGAGAATGGTGACGCCTCGTGCCGCTTTGATTTCGGCCCCCTTCGGATGGCCTTCACCGCTATCAAAATTCAAGGCTTGGTTTCCGAAAGGATAGGATTTTAAGTACTCGTCGGGTCACTGACCTACCCTTCGGCGGCATACTCGGGGTCTACTTAAAAAATCTGCAACAGAGTGTCACACTCTAAAGGGTATTTTTGGGAAATATCTTGGCTGAAAAAGGAAGGTAATCAACAATTAAATCGGGATGTATGATTCTCAGTTAATTGTTGAGAGAGATTGTCTCAATTTAATTGTCACCTCTTTGACCTACCCGTCAGCAGCACTGAGGTGTGAGATTAAATCCTTGGAATGGTAGGAAAAACTGCATGCATGACATGACGTTTATAATTCCTAAAATCATTATTTGTTGTGGTGTATGATTTGATTCATATTTCTGTATAAAATTTATTTTCGCAACTACATATCATCTCAAGGTATCTAAACTGCTAAATACGATAAATTGACTGATGATGACTTCGTAAAAGTGGAAAAGTAACAAGAACGTTGAACTTGTCAATCGAAAATGCAATTAATTTTCGGAAGAGGATTCTCCTCTTGAGCCTTCAAACTTACGTGACATTAATAAGTATGTCACTGCTGTCACTCGTGTTGAATGAGAGACAAACGAAATTAGTTCAAAGATGACAAGAATGATTTGGTATCAATCTCACTAAGACATCCCACAGTTCACGAGTAGTGGCTACTCAAATGAACTGCTAGTTAACGGCCATTTCCTTTAAAGAAAGCCGATAATGGGAAGGTAAATGTCTACAAATGTAAGTCATGAAAACTAAATAAGTTAAAGGCTAAACTAAAATATTAATAAAAGAAAGTAAATGATAAGGAAAGTGATTTCGGATCACTAGCCTCTGAATCCTTAGAGACTTTCTTAACCGAGTAATTTGACTTAGAAGCTAAAGTTCTTTTGTAAGAACAAGATAGCTGGGTATTCATGATGAAGATTAGACAACGGGCAGTTATTCAGCTAACATAGTGAGAGTGATATAAGGAAAGAAATTTCACATTTTAATCCTTCAATATCGTAGAAATTTAATTTCTGTTTTCAGATTCGTTGGGACGAATGGATTCACTTTCAAATCGATAATATAGTTGCCTCAAAGAGAGTGAATATGACATTTGTATACGGTTCTGAGACTCGGACTTTTATCCGATAAAGTCATAACCACTAAGTAATCTTTGAAAAGGTATATGTAACACATCATAAGCTATTAAGACAAATGGTTTCCGTATTTAGATAAACAATTTTTCAACATCTATTAATTAGTGCATATATCCTAAAGATAATATCTGAAGACTGGCTAAGGGTGATTCCTATCTCCCAGTGTAAGAACACTATCTCAAAGGAAAAATGACTAAGTAACCTTTCAATTAGGAAAGGGTAATAGAAGTGAAGAAGTATCACGGCTTGTTCATATTGACCTTCGGGGTCTGATGCAGGACACAAGCTAGTGGGAGCTCTTGAGTGGTAGGCATTTTGTCTGACGGCTACACGAAACGCCGATTAGCTTATCTGAATATTGAGAGGTATCTCTGATATTACCAGAGAAAAGAGTATTCCATGCTCAGATACATGGTATAGCATGGTATTTGGCACTGATGCTTGGCCTACCTCCGAGGGAAACGATTTCACTAAAAGGATAAACCATGTATTGTCTTGTATAGTTATTGATATGCTACATTACACTGCATAACTCAATTAAGATATTAGTTGCAAAATAATGGTTTACATTATTATGTAATACCGAGAAGTCTACCTAGAAGATGCTTATGAATTTATGGATAAGGAGTGAACTATGTTTACTCCACTTCCTTAAATAGAGGCGTTTAGCACTTGGTGCTTGAAGGTAGGACTGGAGATTTTGCATACACGTTCAGATGGTGACTGTCATGAAATATCTTAATGCAATGAGTAAAGGTTGGTTATAATATTCTTAAGATCGGATAATGACGGTTACACTGCTGCATCCTTTCTAAAAAAATGTTTAAATAACGACCTTAGACCTTGAAGTACAGTTACTCAAGGAGTTACCATCTGATTTAATCAGATCACATCCAACATTGGTTGTTGGGGGCTACGCTGATAAATACTACTACACCAGATCAGAATATCGATCCACCCAAATGCAGTGGGAGTATGGTTTAACCATTAACCCATTGTGATCTACTTTACAGTTTGCTGGGGGTAATTGATAACCTATGGTCTTTTACAAGGACTGTATAGGATTATGATAAAAGAGGTTGGTTTAAAGCCACAAAACCTGTAAATAGAGTTTTGGTGCTCCAGTTCTGTTCACAATCTTGTAGAACCACCTGAGTGTCTCAGGCCCAATGTGAGTAATTGGATCTACGTGGAAAAGAGTCGAATGAATGAGAAAGTTTATCTTTCTAGGCAAAGCCAAGTGGTCTAGGGAAAATTCCCTGAGAAGTAGATACTTCAATAGGGGTGATACCCTGAACTCTCACCATTCAACCTTTCTTGACTCCATTCAAAGCGGGAAGATTAAAGGGTGATGCCATGAAACTTTCTTGCCGAACAAAGGAGCTTGAATTCATTCGGAACGGAAGGGTTTTAGCTTAAAGCCAATGACAGATGCTTATATCCATCGGTGAATTAATGCAAACGTCTAGGTCATTAAAAGCCACATGTGGGCTTGACAAGAATATTTATAAGTCTTTTGTAGACCAGAGAATCATTATTGGTAAAGTAGTAAACGTTAGTGTAAATGAAAGGTGACACTGCAACAGTTGTTAGCAACATGAGTGTGTTATCTGAAGTCAAGTACTGACGAGCCAAAGCTTCTCTGGATTAGAGAAATGGACTATATTCTTAGAATTCGATTTGGTCGAATTCATGAGAACAAGTTGTTGGCCGTATCCCATCCATCTTATTGGTTAAGATGATATAATGCATTTTTGAATGCTAGATTCAACGAGAGGTTTCCTACCCAACCCCTCACGGAATAATTCTCTCAATCTTCAGATATAGAGAAAATAGGATAGATTCTCTTTTGGATAGAGAAAGTCAGATTATTAAAAGTCAATTAAAGTCGAATCTTGGATTCGAGCAATGTATAGCAGTATAGTACATCCTCAAGTATCTTAGGAGAAAGAGGAATAATATGCGTGTATATTCGGGTACGAACCTGAATATTGTTGACTGCACTGATTCTGATTTTTTGTCGGATTAAGGATGATTGTGAATCGATCTCAGGCTCAGTGTTTACTCATAGTGATGGAGCTATTGTCTGGAGCAATCCAGCACTGCCAATTTGACTCTATTAGTCGAATACACAGCAGCTTTCGGAGCAGCTAAAGAGGCAATATGGCTTGAGAAGTTCTTTGTTAGATCTGGGAATAATTCCACTTCTGGGTAAGTCGATATCACTTCACTGTGAAAACAGTGGAGAGGTAGCTTATGCTAAGGATCTTCGCAATCATAAGAGGTCAAAAGCATATTGAGAGAGAGTACCACCTGATCAGGCAGACCGTGCAGAGAGGCGACGTTTCGGTCCTAAAGATCGCCTCGAGCCGACAACCTAGCTGATCAGTTTACCAAGTCGTGTGGCATCTAATGTCACTGATAAGCGCTTGGCAGGTATGAAATTGGGAGATATGCCTCATCTGCTTTAGAGCAAGTGGGAGAATGTTGTGGATAGATAGAATAAAAGTGAGGTGCTCTAAAAACAATTGTTGCTTGTCTATACGGGCAAGTGGGAGATTGTTAGATATAGAGTGCCCGAAAGGCAATTGTTGCTTGTCTATACAGGCAAGTGGGAGATTGTTGGAAGTAGCGCCCGAAAGACAATTTTTGTAATTTTTTTTATAATTAATAAATGACACATTTATTCTCTTCTTATTATTTGCTTTGTGCTTATATTTAATACACTGTTGAAAACCCCAAGTCGTATCATATGTAGCCATATAACTTAGTGTGTGTCACACATAAGGATTAAGTTTATGGTGATACATTTGAACTATTAGTCCGTGGTGAACTTAATCAAAGTATGGGGTCTATTGATTAAACCACCATTAATGCGGCCAGAACACTTTATGGTGTGACCGTCTTATCCGGACCGTCGATATTGGTTGTCTAAGTGGGGCATTTATATATGATGTAGTCATATAGGACTGGACCGATTTAATCTGCATTTCTCATATAATTCCGTTATTGAGAAATCTTATTAAATCACAAGATGATCATATATAGATTAGCCTTAATCCTGAAGTGATTACAGACTCCTGCTTGTTTCATGATAGGGTTTGATGTGTTTGTTAAGGATCGCTAAGAGGCGCGGTCCAAATCACTTTCATGTTGGCACTATTCTGGAATGAGTGAGAAGTGTGTGTCTCACAGAAATGGAATCCATTCCTTCCTGCGGGAAGTAGAAAGACAATCCCCTTATTTGTTAATCCTAGAAACTGATCGATCCGCGGAGTTCGTATTGGTTATGAACTAATTGATCACTAGTGGGTTAATGGTAAATAAGGATAAGATGTAGTCAAGAAGGTTTACGGAAATAATCCTGCTTCGTTACGGATAATCTATGATGGGTTAGTCTGTATATAATGATTATATCAATGGACACTTATCGACTCGACGTTTTGAGAATAAGTTATATCTATAATCGATAGAGTTCAGTTTAGGTTTTATAGTGGCATAATTCCAGAATTAATTAGTTGAGTAGGAATATTCTGTTCGATGAATATTTTATTCAATTTATTATAGCTACTGGTCATAGGTCCATGGTCCCCGGGTTGGCTCCTAACACGCAAGTGTTTTCTCGTTTTACGAAACCTCGAGAATAAATTAAATATATGTTCTATTTAATGAATATGCGAATATTATTTATTTGGTAAATAATATATAAAATAGAAAAGACATTTTCTATTATCTCAATTGGCATAAAAAAAATGGAAAATTAGGGATAAGGACACAATCTGAAATATTTTTAAGTAATATGACAAATACATATTTTTATAGGAAAAGGACAACCGCATAATTTTTATAGCGAGAAGACAAACAATGAATCCTTAAAATCGGTGAATCTCCTCAGTGAATCCCGAAATCATGAAATTTAAAAGTGAATCCTTAAAATTAGTGAATTTAATTTATGAATTTTGAAAATTAGTGAATTTCGATGATGAATTTAAACAAATAATTGCGAACACAAGTGAATTTTGACAGTGAATAAATAGTTTTGTCCTTTATGCAAAATTTTCAAAAAACTGTCCTTCTACTCAATTGATGAAATATTTCTGTCCTTCTCCCTCATTCCCCCTAAAAAAAATGTCGCTACTTTTTTTGATTTTGGGAAAAGAAATTTTTCTCCTAATTAATTATAATGTCGATAATGTAATTATTTATGTGTTAAATAATTATAAATAAGAAATTAGTTTTCTTATTGAATAAATCGGAAATTTATTTTCCTATTGGATAATGTTTTATTTTACTAAAAGGAAAAGATAAACTTGTGTGTAAAAGATAAATCTCAAATTATTAGTTATTTTTCTATAAAAAGAGAGTTTATCCCAACACAAAATTTAACCAGAACAATATCAACGCCATTTTTTATGATCAAAATTGCGCCACTTTAGTTGGAAAAAACAAAGAAATTTTGTTTTCTTGTCTTAGCCATTGGGAAAAAAACTAGGGTTTTTCTTGAGTATATTCGAGGAGGTTCTGCCACGAGGATCGACGTCCACCAGTCGTCGCTTGAAGATACAATCCGGAAGACTGCGGCTTTTCCATCTGTTGATTTACTATTCCTCTTAAATAAGATAAATCTTCCACTTTCTCGTAGTTAGATTAATTGTTTATGGGTATCAAATCGTGGTAAAATCGCATGTGAATTTATTCGTAGCTTCCGCTGTGCAAGATCAAGTGTCTCGATCGCTGCCGTGAATCAGATTTGACGATCCAATTATGGATCAGATCCGGATTCGGGTTTATGTATATCCAGCAAACACAACAATCATAAGGACTTCTGCTATAACCGAACTGGATTGTGTAACTGTCAAACCTTTTATACTACTGTCTAGGAGCCTGCTTCAATCCATACAAGAACTTTTTCAGTTTACAAACAAATGTTCTTTACCAGGAACTTGAAATTCCTCTGGCTGATTCATGTATATCACTTTGTCTACCTCACCATGTAGAAAAGCTGTCTTCACATCTAATTGCTCAAGTTCAAGGTCTTGATGTGCCACCATTGCTAGTAACACTCTGATTGAAGTATTTCTGACTATTGGTGAGAATATCTCATCAAAGTCCACATCTTCTTTCTGACTGAACCCTTTAGCAACCAAACGTGCCTTATACTTGACTCCTTATGCCTCAGTCATTCCTTTATTTTTCTTGAAGATCCATTTGCATGTAACAACTCTCCTATTAGCTGGATGTTTAACTAGATCCCAAGTCTGATTCTTCAGTAGCCAAATCTTCAAACCCATACCTTCTTGGGAGGTATCCCAGCATTGGATCTTCTAGCTCTGCTGACAGCTATACTTTGCTGACCAATATCAGTTTGACGCTCAAATGACACCTGTTCAGCTGACTAGCTTGGATTCAGATCTGGTTCGATTACGGATCGATGAAAACTCGACTTTGTTCAATTTGAGTGTTGCATCTCAGCTGACTCCACCTGAAGCTCCACCTTCTCGTCGCTTTTCTCGGTTTAAAGATCGGTTTCGATTCGATTATCCTCCCATCGATGAATCGAGCATAGAATTTTCATCAAAAACTGTATCTTTGCTGAGAATAACTATGTTTTCTGCGGATGACCAAATTCTATAACCCTTAACTCCATCACCATACCCCTCAACACTTCTTTCTTGGCTCTTGGTTCCAATTTCCCTTCACTGACATGATTGTAATCTGTGTTTCCAAATACCCTTAGAACTGAGTAATCAGTAGTCATTCTTGACCACATCTCAACTGGTGTTTTGAGACTGATCCCTGTGTGAGGACTCATGTTGATTAAGTAGCAAGCTGTGCTTACAGCCTCTGCCCAAAATCTCCTTGACAAATCAACATGAGAGAGCATGCATCTTGCTCTCTCCAGAAGAGTTTGATTCATTTTTTCAGCTACACCATTTTTCTGAGGAGTATTCCTGATCAGTATGATGTCTGGAAATACCCTCATTTCCGTACAAATCATCAAACTCATTCCAGTAGAAATTCCGCACCATTATCTATACGAAGCCTCTTGATCTTCTTCCCCAATCGGTTTTCAACTAGAGCCTTCCATTGCATGAAGCTCTTGAATGCTTCACTTTTGTGTTTCATCATCACCACCCAAGTCTTTCTTGAATAGTCATCTATGAATGACACAAAATATCTGTGACCACCCAATGACTCTACCTTTGATGGCCCCAATAATCATAATGAATGTAATCAAGTGATGACTTTATCTTGTGTATCCTTTTGAGAACACCGCCTTTATGAAGCTTCCCAAACACACAAGGCTCACAAAAGTCCAGTTCTTGACCTTACATCCTCAAGAAGATCTTTCGGAGAAATCAGCATCCCTTTTCACCCATGTGACCCGAGCCTCATGTGCCGCAGCTTTGTCGGCTTTGATCAGTGAACTTCAAAGAGAGATGCTATAGCAAAGAGACCAGCACACAACCGATCCTTGCAAAATATACAAGGTTCCCTTTTGAATCCCCCGAGAATCGAAATCGAGTTTTTGTAGACACTCGCTTTTCACCTTCACCCTTAAAATCGAATCACTTGTTGTCTAAAAGATCGAGAGATACCAAGTTCTTGGTCATCTCAGGAACATGTCTAACTTCACTCAATGTACGCAATTTTCCATCCTCTATCCTCAATCGAATCGAGCCAATCCCAACTATCTTGCAGACACTTGTTGTTTGCCATAGCTATATGACCACCATCTATCTCATTGATAACTTGAGAACCACTCTATGTGTGGATAAATATGATAATATGCTCCAAAGTCCGTAATCCACATATCAACATGATGTCTTGACTCTCCTACTACTAAACCATGTCCTCCTCTCAATCAAACTCACCAAGCTACAACAAATTGCTCAATCTTGTTCTCCTTGTTTTTTTTTCTTTGACGCTTAGACTTCCAATGTCCCTCGCTCATTATAGTAATTGCAAACAATCGTGGATTTAGGACCTTTGGACCATGTCTTCTTGATTTCTTCTTCATCTTAGATCGCTTTGCCCATGCCATTTTCCACCATCACTATCGACTACTAGTCCAAAGAAATGACTGCTCTGCCCTGGGCTTGCCTTATGTCTCGGCTCCCCTAGCATGTAAAGGCGATCGATGGAGTCAACTTTACGTGACTCCGGTGCATTGTTTATCCCGTTACCACACTTTCAAAGACATTTTTGGGTGAATTAGACCGCTTTTCAAGGTATTATCGTGAGCTTGTGGCACGGGGACTGAATCCGTCACTTTGATAGATAACTACCCCTTTTTGTTGATATTAACCCCATTCCCGAGCACTTTTACCCTCCGGAATTGTTTGGATGTTGTTGGTCATTTATGATGTTATAGGGTATCAGTGTCTCGAGGACCCGGAAGGCGATGATTTATGGTAAAAAGCATAACCGAGGCAAGAGAAGAGATCAAAGGAAGAAAAGTTGAAGATTTGGGGCAACAGGGGTTCAAACGCACGTTTGAATCCCCGAAACGCGCGTTTCAGAAGTCATCAGTTGATTCAGAGTTCAAGCCCTCCAAACGCGCGTTTGAAACTACCCCAAACGTGCGTTCCAATTTCTCCAAACGCGCGTTTGAACCTTCGAAACGTGCATTCCAGATGAAGATCAGTCAAGTCCCTGCCCAGAAATGAAGCAAAACGCACGTTTGCACTAAGCCAAACGTGCGTTTGAAGATGTTAAACGCCAGTCTCAGCCCTCCAAACGTGCGTTTGAAGACAAATTCCTGCAGATTTTCCCTCACTATAAATACTCCCTCTTGGACTATTTCTTGGATATCAACCATTCTCTTAGCAAAACCCTACCCATTTCTAGCTCGAATTTTGTAATAGCTTAGAATACTTTCTCTTAGCTTAAATCAACACTATTTTAGCTTAATCTTTCCATTTCTTAGCTCAGATTCCCATTCCAAACACTAAGTCACCATCTTTTAATTAGTTTTCTATTTTGTACTTTTTGGATCTCATCTCGAATTTCTGCAAATTAATGGTACATTTCTTCTTTCTTTTACTTGTTATGTCTTTGATTTACTGTTTCTTTCATGTTTTAACTAGTATAATGAGTAGCTAATCCCTTTCCATAGTCGAATCATAAGAAATTTAGTGAAATCACCCTTTGGGTGATGAAATTGGGAGTGTGTAGTGCTTTTTATTGTTGTATCTTGCATCTTTCATGTCGTAGAACTTGTTATAACAGATTTGGGCTAGATTGATCACCTAGGTAAAAATCACACACATCACTCTAAAGAGTTGTTCAGATAGAGGGATGTGGGAAAAGGGGTTCTAAGATCACGGCGTAGACTTGGCTTAGTTGTTAAGCCCGAGCCCAACGTGAGGTTACTCGTTTTAATGTTTAAGCGGCTCTAGTGCATAACATGTCTTGTTAGTGAATCTTCTTTAGGGAAGGTTAGTTAACATGGCATAAGGTGTTATGAGAGAGTTGTTCAGACCTTAGCACCTGGATTAGGAGTTTGCACCCGTGGAATTGAATGCGAGAGTTCGTTTGTTATAATGCACACTCCCGGTTTTGTCTATCCTTGGGGTTGAAATTAGCTATTTTGATCATGGTTCGGCTATGTCCCTTAATCTATCTTCAAAACCTAGTAGTTTAATCTTCTTTCTTTCTTTTTGTCTTTAGATTTGTTAGTAAGAATTACTTTAGTGTCGAGGTAGTATACAAACATTTTAAAAGGATAGTTCACCTAGACTAAGTAACACGTTCGCTTTGGTACTCACAAACACTTTTCCCTTGGGTACGACCTCGTACTCCTGAAGATATTCTAGCAATCGACCCGGTACACTGCCGGTTAGAGAGTTAGTTTACCCACGGTTTCGAGTCTTTACAAATTGTTTTTTTGAAGGGTGGATTTAACCTCAATCATTGACCTTACATCTTCCAATGCAATTGTATCCTTCCCAACTATGAATGACTGCACAAAGTTCTCATATGAAGCTGGTAGTGATACCAACAAAATCGTAGCGATCTTCATCCTCAATCTTCACATCAATATTCCTGAGATCAAGTAATATTGTGCTCAACCGATCAAGATGATCTCTCAGCTGAGCCCCCTCTTGCATCCTTAGGCTAAACAGCCTCTGCTTTAGCAGCAACTTGTTGGTCAATGACTTAGTCATATACATGTTAGGAAATCACTAGTTTAACGCAGCGGAATTTAAAATTTGATTTCCTTTTCTAGATCGTTCTTCGTTTAATGCAATAAACACGTTAAGTAGTTTGACGGTTATACCTCAGATGATCTATAAGATCGTCGCTTTGACCGCCAACAGAGAGTAGTTCAATGTGCAAGTCGTCCACGCGTCCGGCCTCTATCGCTAATCCACACGAACCCCTTGCCGGAATCCTTCTTGGATTGCTATCGGAAAACCTCCGGCTGCTAGACCGGACCTTTTCTTCCCTCACAAACTCACTATGGATAGCTCTCTATTTTACACAAGAACTATGAGCTCTTGCAATTGTGTTGTACAAAAAAGCGTGACACTCACTTCCTTTATATAGAGGAAGTGGCGCCCCATATGTAGTGTGGAGGAGAAGAAAACATTTTTCCCAATAAAATAAGGAAAATCAACTAGATTGATTTATCTCTTTAATTATAATTTATTTTGCCAATATCTTATATTGATTATAATTATCTTATTACCATAAATCTATTTTTCCAAAATCAATTAATATCTTATATTAATATTATGGCAATCTTATTAATTAAAGTGCACAATCCAAGTGTATCTTATACACATCAAAAGTGGCGCCCCATATCCCAAAAGATTGACTTCCGGAATATTCTTTAATTAACATAATTTGTATATAATTAATATATTGTATTTTATTTATTCATAATAAATAAATACCACCATATTAATGTACCACTATAACCTTTATAGTCTAGAGATAAACTTTTCTTATTTGGTTATCAACTATAACCGCATTTTAATCCGACTCGATGTTCATATGTGTGTGACCCGATAGGCTTCCGAGTATGTTGGCCGTAGACACAAAGCGCAATTTACTAAAATGCCCTTCATACCTAACGATCACGGGATAGCGTCTAGCAACACACCGTGACCCCCAATTATTGGAAGAGTCAAAATCAATGACTACTACCTTTCATGTGAAGCAGTTACCGTGTAACTTACAATCCTATCGCTGTAATAATATCCATACGGTCGTATCTCGAGTGTCAATACATTGACGATCGTATCTTATAATCTGGATATCATGCTCTCTCGGAATAACACATTTACTCACACCTTGCAAAGATTCTCGAGAGCTAGACATTCCTTATAAGAAGGCCATTTCGGATATTCGATCCCAATCATAGGATACGCGATTCCCGGACGACCAATCATGTATACTCCGCATGCTTCAATATCATACCCAATCACCACCGCATGATCGCCCCGTGGTTAGGAGAAATATCACTAGTGTCAAAGCATGACAATCCACACCGTGATGCCATGAAGACTCCGGTCAAAAGGATAATTACACAACCGACACATAGTGTGACACTTAATGTAAGTGGAACGTCGATTCTAACGTCGCATTCTCTAATACACGCCCACGTCAAATCAAATGTCCTTACACTTCGATAGACGAGGTCTATCCCTAACTTCTAAAAGATAGAAGACATCCAATACGTGCTAGTCTGATTATACTATCAATGTCCCATTTGATAATACATAAGACTAGAGACATTTAAGTACCAACCTTGTTATAGTGATTAGAGATCTCATCAACCATAATCACTATCATGGTTTCTCTATCACGATTGATACTGTGGGACGTTACTTATATATATACAACAAATAATATGAAGATATATAATAACGTAAGTGCTTTTATTAATCATAATAAAGTTATTACATGAACTAAATAGACTGTAAATGACCCGACCCGGTCGGATCCGGTCCAACCCGATTGGGTTTAGGACACCTTTCCAACAATCTCCCACTTGGCCTAAAGCCAATCACCCATGTGCCTAAGCCCATGCAAGTGAACATGTTTCTCATGCTTAGCTTGAGACAATGCCTTGGTCAACGGATCAGCTATGTTATCATCCGTGTGGACTTTCTCTATCTTTACATCTCCTCTATATACTATCTCTCTAATCAAGTGATAGCGCCGTAGCACATGTTTGGACTTCTGATGAGACCTTGGTTCCTTTGACTGAGATATCGCTCCATTATTATCACAGTACAGAGGCACTAGACCTTTAATGGAGGGAACCACACCAAGTTCAGTAATGAATTTCTTCATCCAAACTGCTTCCTTTGCCGCCTCCGAGGCTGCTATGTATTCGGCTTCCGTTGTAGAGTATGCAGTAGTCTCCTGCTTGGAACTCTTCCAGCTCACTGCTCCGCCGTTAAGCGTGAAAACAAATCGAGATTGTGACTTAAAGTCATCCTTGTCAGTTTGGAAACTGGCATCTGTGTAACCTCGTAATACTAAATCATCATTCCCGAAAACCAGGAACATATCCCTAGTACGTCTCAAGTACTTGAGGATATTCTTGACAAAGAATCCAAAGACCATCACATGGATTGGACCGGGTACCTACTAGTCATACTAAGAGGGTACGAGACAATCACCCACTTGGCCTAAAGCCAATCACCCATGTCCCTAAGCCCGTGCAAGTGAACATGTTTCTCATGCTTAGCTTGAGACAATGCCTTGGTCAACGGATCAGCTATGTTATCATCCGTGTGGACTTTCTCTATCTTTACATCTCCTCTATCTACTATCTCTCTAATCAAGTGATAGCGCCAGAGCACATGTTTGGACTTCGATGAGACCTTGGTTCCTTTGATCGAGATATCGCCTCCATTATTATCACAATACAGAGGCACTGGACCTTTAATGGAGGGAACCACACCAAGTTCAGTAATGAACTTCTTCATCCAAATTGCTTCCTTTGCCGCCTCCGAGGCTGCTATGTATTCGGCTTCCGTTGTAGAGTATGCGATGAGTCTCCTGGCTTGGAACTCTTCCACCACTACTCCGTCGTTAAGCGTGAAAACAAATCCAGATTGTGACTTAAAGTCATCCTTGTCGGTTTAGAAACGGCATCCGTGTAACCTCGTAATACTAAATCATCATTCCCGAAAACCAGGAGCATATCCTAGAATGCGTCTCAAGTACTTGAGGATATTCTTGACAAAGAATCCAAAGGACCATCACATGGATTGGACTGGTACCTACTAGTCATACTAAGAGGGTACGAGACATCTGGTCTTGTGCATAACATGGCATACATGATAGACCCGATTGCCGAAGTATAAGGGACTTTACTCATTTGTGCTCTTTCCTCCTCTGTCTTAGGACTCATTCCTTTCGATAGGTAGACCCCATGTGACATGGGCAGCAATCCTTTCTTGGACTGCTCCATGCTGAATCTCCTCAGCATCTTGTCTATATAGGTTGATTGCGACAGACCAAGCAACCTTTTAGATCTATCTCTATAGATCTTTATTCCCAGAATATAGGCTGCCTCACCCAAGTCCTTCATAGAGAAGTTCTTGGATAACCAAGCTTTGACTAATTGTAACATAGGCACATCATTCCTATGCATGATATGTCATCTACATAAAGCACTAAGAACACAATGGCACTCCCACTAACCTTTTGTAAACACAGGGCTCATCTTCGTTCTTGATGAAATCAAACTGCTTGATTATCTCATCAAAGCGAAGATTCCAACTCCGAGAAGCTTGCTTTAATCCATAAATGGACCTTTGCGCCTTACACACCATCCTGGCGTCATTGGTTCTCGAAACCTCAGTCATGTCATATACACTTCCTCAGACGAGTTCCCGTTAAGGAAAGTTGTTTTCACATCCATCTCGCGATTTCGTAATCATGGTATTGTCTCGGATTTTATGCAAAGCAAAATATAACAAGTAATAAAATAAATCCGGTTTACCCCAAGTGCAAGGATCGTAGTATAGTGATTAAAACCGAGTCGATCCACAGGAATCGAGGTTTATCTAGTTCTTATTAATTTTTTTCTAAATTGTCACGACTACTATTATAACTAAAATTTTAAGAAAATAAAAACGCCTAACACTTAACAAAACTAAAAACGAAAACAAAAAAGTAAATCGGATGTAAGATCAAAGATCTAAATCCAGAAAGATAATTACGAACCGAGCTAACTAAGTTGTACCTATTTTATAACTAAAACTACAATAAACTTACTACGGTTACTACGATGAAAACGAAGCAAAACAGCACAAACGATTTTTCTCAATTAATTTAACAACGAACAAGCAATGATCCACCGATTCCCGCAACCCTCAATTTCGACTCTAGATTATCTTGTGGTGATTTAACGAAAATTGTGATTCACCTATCGAAGGTATGAACTCCTAATCTCTTAGAAAAGTTCGCCTATCAATCTTTTATCTTTCGATTTTAAAGATTAACGCTTTCATAACAAAGGTGTGAAATCTCTCAATTTCGCAATCTAGATATTCAACCTAACAACTCTCGTTAATTAGATTAAAAATCCAATCTTTACTATGGTGATCTAAAGTTTAACAACGAATCTCGTCAACCATTAAACATCAAATAGCAAAAATCCATCGATATAAATTGCATAACAACAATAAAAACACCGAAAAGATTTAGCTACTCATTATGGTTAATATATATAGATATCGACTCATCAAAATGTCATGGATTAAAAACGCGGAAGTTTTACATAATATCATTCTCACAATAAATTGTTGTATAGATCCATTTGCAAATGATATGATACAAAATTTATGCCGTAATTCTATTAAAACCTTAATCCAATCAATTGCCGATTCTCATATATATATATATCTTATAGATACTTATATTTATATATATACACGTATATATATATATATATATATATATATATATATATATATATATATATATATATATATATGTCTAACTATATATCTAATGATAACAACAATAAAACACAGGAAAGATACAACTTTTATTAAAACTCACAAGATAATCCAAATTAAAATCGAGATATTGCTAAGAATCGGCTTCACAAGGCTTGTTCCACGTGCTTTAGCTTCTCATCATCGCTTTTATTACAACTTTATTTATACATACAATCATATACATATACATCATAGACATATGTATACATACTTGAGCTCAAAATAAGAAAAAGATGAAGAAAGAAGCTTGCATATATGCTTACATAGAGATATACATAGACATATATGTATATATGCATACACACAACTTCAAATCTTCAACAAGAAAAGGGCTTCCATTATGGGTGGAGATGGAGGTGTAAGGAGGGGCCTCTCCCTCTCTTTCTCCCGTGTGATGTAAATTGGGAGGTAGTATCATATATGGAGATATATATATATATATATATATATATATATATCTAAGAGTGTATAAGGGAGGTAGTATTTGGGGAAGGGGTGGTGAATCACCAATAGTTTGTTAGGGAGGCTTGGATGTAATCATGAGTTTGCATGTGAAGGTGATGAGTCATGCAAAAATTTGTTACAAGGAATCATTGCAAGTAACATGCATGGATTTTAAACAAAATATCTCCAATTCGTCCAAATTTCAGATGTTCGGTAAAAAAATCATAAATTGAGTTGTAGACCTCCGATTGACGTGATTCAAAATGCGTTGGAAAGATCATTTTAGTATCTACAACTTTCATGAAGAACTCTTCCCCTGAAAATGCCTCTAAGTCGGGTCAAATGTCCGTCGAAAACTGGTTACGGTAGAAGTGCGTTGGAAAAATTATCCGTTGATCTCGTAAATTCGTGGCATCTTCTTCTTTTCCTCAAAATCCATCTTTTAAGCCTCAAAACATATTTTTACGTGGGATATTTTGAAAACCTTGAACTCCAAGTTTGTGGGTCGATTCGAATCAGCCCATTCTTGATTCGAATCGAGCTTTCTTCAATCGAGCAAAATTCTCGCCTCGTGATTCGATCTTTAGTTCCGCTTTCATGATAAAATCTTATCTTTTACTCGAACACAAAGAAACGAACTGCATGAGTAAATCTGAAAACAAAGTTTTAACAAGATAAAGATTTGTACTTTGTGGATACATTTTTTTATCGATATATATATATATATATATATATATATATATATATATATATATATATATATATATATATATATTTTATTTTTGGTTTTGATAATTAAACATAGATAAAAACTAAACGTAAATTCTACATGACACTCCTGCTACTAAACCGCACAAAAAACTAGTAAAAACATAATATATTATATAATACTTACTACTTATGCATTTAGATAAATCTAATGAATTAATGACTCGAAATGATATATAAGTGCTCAAAATGGTATCAAAAGTGGGGTGAAATGTTATAATAATAATAGTGAATTTTTCCACATCGTGTATGCTTGCAATAGCGAGCAAAATTCTAATGGATTTTAACATGGCAACAAGCTTAAAAGGTTTCAGCCATAGTCAACTCCTTGTCTTTGCTTATAACATTTTGCCACTAACTTAGCCTTGTAGGTAGTCACGTTATCGTCTATGTCGGTCTTTCTCTTAAAGACCCATTTGCACCCTATGGGAACTATTCCTCGTGTGGATCAACTAAGTTCCAAACTTGGTTGTCTTTCATGGATTCCATTTCAAATTCATGGCTTCCACCCATTTCTCTTGCCATGCCTTAATAGCACTTCCTCATAAGTTCTAGTGGTCCTCATCTTCCATGAGATATACGCTGTGTACCTTCGGGTTCACGGCATTCCCCGGTGGATCTACGTGGTGCTAGTGTGTCCACGATAGAGGCCGGTGTCACATCTCGTGTGTGGCAAGTCCTCTACTTCCATCATCCGATCATTATCCGTAGTTGTTCTCGAATTTCTTCAAGATCAATTTTACTCCCACTAACCCTATCCGTAATAAACTCTTTCTCCGTAGTGGCTACCCCGGCAACAAACACCTTTGTTCCTCGTGATGGTAAAATTGGTACTGTTGGTTTCCTAGATATCCCATAAATGACATTTGTCGACTGGGCTCTAATTTGTCGTGCATCATCCGCTTCACGTAAGTCGGACAACCCCAAGTTTTTAGATGACCTAGGCTCGGTTTTCTCATAGTCCATACCTCGTATGGCGTAGAGTCAACCGCCTTTGATGGAACTCGGTTCGAGTGTATAGATGCGGTTTCTGTGAGCATACCCCAAAATGATTTTGGGAGAATCGCATAGCTCATCATGGATCGCACCATGTCAACAAGGTGCGGTTCCGCCTCCTCGACACGCCATTCATTTGTGGCGTCCCGGAGGGTCCATTCGTGCATAATCTCATTCTCCTTCAAATAGTCTTGAAACTCTCCATCTAGGTATTCTCCACCTTGTTAGTAATATCATCCGCAACGGAAGCGATTTAAGGATCTAGATCTATAATTTACACGTAATAAAATAACTAGATCTACTATACAAGGGGGCTGTAGAACATACCTCTTGGATCTCAAAATCCAAGTAGAAGAACCACAATAGAAAGAATGAAAGATTGTGTGAAGAGCACCACGATCTTCCGTACGTGTGATCCAAGCAACTCCCGGTGGAAGGAAATTCTCGTCTCAAATCCTTCCAATATGCTACCCGGAAAAAACCTCCAAGATTTTCTCCTAATTCTACCCCTTGGCCGAAAAAAATATTTCTTCACCTCTCAAGAGGTGAAGTCTAAAATACTAGTAGTGTGTGTATGAGTTGGGAGAACTCTCTTTATATGTAAGAGTTATCCTTGTCCTCCAAGGATTTAATAATTAATACAAAATTAATTATAATAATCCCATTAAATAAAAGATAATCTCATAATATTCTAGAACAAATCTAGAATAATATTCATCTTTATTTCTTACCATAAATATTTATCTAATAAATATTTTGTGACACGTCTTATTAATCCACAAGAAAACTAATTTCTTGTTGACTAATCATCACACTTGGCCGAAAATTTCATTATTGACCTAGTCAATATTATTTTCGCCACAACACACTTTTTAGGCCAAGAATATGAAAAAAATGCATTTTTTCAAATATTTAATTATTTAAATTTAACTAATTTAATAGTCCACTAAAAATTAATTCACATATCGCTTTAATAAAGTCCAACAAAACTAACTTATTATTAGGATTCGACGTCCGAGAATAGCTATGCTATATTTGGAGGCACGTCGGGACCATGGACTAATAATCGCGGCTCCGATAAATCAAATAAATAATTATCTTACGAATGTAATAATTATATTCGATAAATCAATCACAGAATATGCCACCATAATCCCGTGATCGCACTCCTCCGATTATGAGGTTATATTTATCTCCTCACGAGAATAATAATAAGCGCCCATTGATATAATCATTACATATGGATTAATCTTTCATAGATCGCTCATTCTAAATCGGGAAGTTACCGTTAACCCTTTTAGAACCTCTTATCCTTATTTACCATTAACCCCTAGTGATCAATTAATTCATACAACTCACCGGTAGTTAATCGCTGTAATATGAACTCGCGATCGATTAGTTTCTAGGATTAACAAATAAGGGAATCGTTTATCTACTTCCATAAATGGAAGGAATGGATTCTGATCTCGTGATAACACGTACTACTCACTCAATCCAAAGACAATGCCAAGATGGGGTAATTCGCACCACGCACTCAATGTAATCCTTAACCGCCAAGTCAAACCTCATACTAATTCAAGCAGCTTGATCGTGATCACCTCAGATTAAGATATATCCATAAATATGATCATCCATTGATTCGATAAGACTTCGATTACGGAATTATATCATGAACTCTAATCAAATCGGTCCAAATTTCTATATGATATATCTATCATATATAAATGCCCCACTAGGTTCTCTTAACCGAATGTCCGATAAGAAATCACACCTATTGTGTTCTCAAGCATTAATAGCATGTTAAAGGAGAGACCCGATACTCTCGATTAACTTCACAACGGGCTAATTGTATTTTAAGTACATCTTCACTAACTCAATCCTCCCGTCTATATCCCAAACACTGAGTAAAGTGATTACATAAACAATATACTTTAGGGTTTTTTGTAGTGTAAATACTATTGTCACATCTGTGAATATGAGAATAATAAATATGAATAATAATATCATTTCATTTATTAAATAAAACAAATACAAAATTGTCTTTCGGGCATCACACCTCGATCGGATCAAGTATTTTGATTTCTTTACCTAGTTGTTTCTCCACTTCACTTCAATTCCTTGAACCTTTCAAAGGATTCATACTCATACTTCATTAAGTATATATAACCATAGCGAGAATGGTCATCAGTGAAAGTGATAAAATAAGAGTATCATCCTTTGGCTTGAATCGACATTGGGCCACACACATCGCATGCATGAGCTCAAGTAATTCATTGATCTTATCCTTTGCCACTAAAAGGTGACTTTGTCATCTTGCCAAGTAAACAAGCTTCAGATATATCAAACGATTCATAATCGAATTGATCCAACATTCCATCTTTATGGAGTTTGGAAATACGATTCTTATTTATATGGTCAAGTCTACAATGTCATAAGTAGGATTCATTCAAGTCATTTGTTTTGGCTTTCTTGTTATTTATATTAAGTAAGTCAACATTCATATCTAATATGTAGAGACCATTGCTAAGTATACCAGTACCATAAAAGATTCCATCGCGTGAAAAAGAACAACATTTATTCTCAAACGTAAATGAAAAACCATCAACATCTAATACAGAAATAGAAATAGTGCTCTTCATAAGAGCAGGAACAAAATAACAATTATTGAGTTCAAGTACTAGCCCACTGGGCAATGAAAGAAAATAAACTCCTATGGCCAGCGCAGCAACATTTGCTCCATTTCCAACGCGTAGGTCCAACTCTCCTTTCCTCAGATCTCTAGTTCTTCTTAGTGCCTGCATATTCAGACAAATATGAGAACCACAACCAGCATCTAATACCCAAAGGGGTTAGACTTAGAAGAAGCAATATTGATCTCAATCATAAATATACCGAAGTCGAAGCATCGTAATGCTTCTTCTTGGTACTCAAGAAGCCTTTGCGCTTTCTCTCCAATGTCCGGTCTCACCGCAATGGAAGCAAGCATCCTTGGATTTGTCTTTCGCTATCTTAGGCGTTGGCTTAGGTGCACCTTCGCCTTCTTGGACTTCTTTTGGGCTTTTGCCTTGCCCTTGCTCAAGTGACCAAAGAACACTTGCTTTCCCTTCCCACAAAGCTGCCCTCGGCAGCCTTTCACATGTTCAATAACTCCGCAGCGGAGAGCAATCTATCTTGTTCATGTGATAGTTCATCACGAATCGCGAGAATGAATCGTGTAGAGATTGCGTAATCAAGTCAATACTCAACTCGCTCCAACTTGTGGCCCAGCCTTCCCAAGCCTCTATGTACCCGATCATTTTAAGCACGCAGTGACCCCACAAAGAGCCCCGCATGCCATCTTACAACTAAACAGGCCTTCGAGACCTCGTACTCTCAAAGGCGAGACCGAGAAGCATAAAGTTCCTTCAGTGGACCATGATAGAGTAGGCGTCCATGTACTCATGTCCAAGCTTCAGCCTTCGTGTCATAGAAGCAAGCATGATACATGTAGCATCAAGATCACAAAACAAAGGCTTGTTGTACTTCGACAAAGATTTGCACCGAACCTCTCGGCTTTTCCGGTAGTGACTCGCCCAAGACATAGCCAATCTTCTCGTGCCTTAAAACGATTTTGAGGTTTCTTTCCCAATCGAGAAAATTCGTTTCGTCAAGCTTGTTTTTGATGATAAAACGAAGGTTCAATTTGTTTGACATTTTCTACAACAATAAATAAAGATAGAATAAGTAAAAGCTCATGTATGAAAACCCTAAATTTACACTTAATAAATCTATAAGGTTTTTTACTCCCACTAGCCAACTATTCCCTATTGACTTTCAAGAAAATAATTCCTTTAGTGGGCAAGATCCCATCGAACTATCCCGACCCCCAACTTTGGCTGATGGGCCGAAAATAATTAAAACAAGTGGACAACGATTTGTCGATCGTATCTTATACGATTCTTGTTGTTTGACCAGTCAACTCTTTGACAATATTTCATCTTATGAAAAATAGTCAAACCCTTGCCTCTAAAATCCAAACGACCCCGCTTTGGCTGGTGGCCGAGAGAATTCTTAGTCCAGTCATAACCCCAATATTCATGAGATCTCTTTCGATCATATCTCGATAACGACGATATACCCGAGGTAGGTCAACCCCGCTTTGGCCGGGTGAGTTGGGTCCGAACAAGGGCTCTTCACCGTCGTTATAATATGGGGAGGCAATTCCGACTTGATTTTTGATGTGGGAATAATTTTAAATCAATTAACTTAATTAATTTGGTTTAATTACGGTCTCGTCTACTATGTGCATATTACTACTATATCATATAAAGTAAAACATACACAACATTCCGCGCACAAAATAACCGGTATTATCATGAACTTTTCCTTGTGTACGGTTTTGAATACAAACCGATTAAACCGCTGGTCACAAACTAAGGATTCGCAAACCGCCAATAGAACTTTATTGTTGTACGCCAACGGGTTCTTTATCTCTCCTTGGTCTTCAACTTCTTGCTCCATTCTTGTTACATAATAATTTATCTAATAATTACACCCGCCGCACCCGGGAGGAGGGGTGGTGCTAACGGAATGTGATAAATGCAAAAGGTAAACTAGGCCACGCTCTTCATAACGGCTTGACAATTTTTCAAAACCAACATAAAGAAAACATTCTCATCTATCATATTGGCCAGAGTCCACGATCAATCTGCAATCATATAATCACATTATATCTACACATCTAATCCATACAATTTTATCTTATGAAAAAAAATTAAATTCTAATTTTAACTACTCATGCCTTTTATTTTATCACATCAAATAATTAAATAACTTTTAATTAATTATATGACTTAATCGAAAATTAAAATTAACATTTAATTTTAATCGATTTTAATTTTAATTAAATTTGAACTATTCAAAATAAAATTAAAATTACTAAGTCTCCTATTTGTTTCTTTCCAAAACTAAATTTAGCTTAGGCTCACCACTTTCCAAAATCAAAATTTTAGAAATGGCTGCGCCAGCCTTTTACAAATCAAATATTTGAAAAGGGCTTGCGCCTATTCCAAATCAAATATTTTGAAGGCCAAATTATTTTAGTTTAGCCTGCCACTTTCCAAAATCAAAATTTTGGAAGTGGCCTAGCCTTACAAATCAAATATTTGAAAAGGCCAGCCTATTCCAAATCAAATATTTGGAAAGGCCAAATAATTTTGTTTAGGCTCACCACTTTCCAAAATCAAAATTTTGGAGTGGCCAGACTTTCAGCCTTTTACAAATCAAATATTTGAAAAGCCTGCGCCTATTCCATATGGTTTCCCAATGGCTCAAACCATTTGAACCATTGGTTGGCCATGTGACACAACTAAATAAACGAGATATCTATGCACAATAAATATCACAAAACGAAAAGGGTCGATCTCCCCATTGAAGAGGACAAATGACAGACGGCAAATTTAAGGCCACCGCCACCGCCGCCCCAGGAGAGGAGGGCGCCGCCACGGCCGAGCCCCATAATTTTTTTTTTTTTTTTTTTTGTTTCAACGCTTCGTGATTTAAATCTTGCATCTATTGATTAAATACTACGCATTTAAATTATGCTTATTGCTTAAACTCAAGTCCGCTCTCGATACCACCGTTAGGAAATCACTAGTTTAACGCAATGAATTTAAAATTTAATTTCCTTTTCTAGATCGCTTCTTCGCTTAATGCAATAAACACGTTAAGTAGTTTGACGGTTATACCGATGCTATAAGATCGCCGCTTTGACCGCCAACGGAGAGTAGTTCAACGCGCAAGCGCGCCCACGCGTCCGGCCTCTATCGCTAATCCACACGAACCCTTGCCGGAATCCTCCTTGATTGCTATCGGAAAACATCCGCCGTTAGATCGACCTTTCTTCCTCACAAACTCACTATGGATAGCTTTCTCATTTTACACAAGAACTATGAGCTCTTGCAATTGTGTTGTACAAAAAAGTTCGACACTCACTTCCTTTATATATAGGAAGTGGCGCCCCATATGTAGTGTGGAGGAGAAAAAACATTTTTCCCAATAAAATAAGAAAAATCAACTAGATTGATTTATCTCTTTAATTATAATTTATTTTGCCAATATCTTATATTGATTATAATTATCTTATTACCATAAATCTATTTTTCCAAAATCAATTAATATCTTATATTAATATTATGGCAATATTATTAATTAAAGTGCACAATCCAAGTGTATCTTATACACATCAAAAGTGGCGCCTTCATATCCCAAAAGATTGACTTCCGTAATATTCTTTAATTAACATAATTTGTATATAATTAATCTTGTATTTTATTTATTCATAATAAATAAATATCACCATATTAATTTACCACTATAACCTTTATAGTCTGTAGATAAACTTTCCTTATTTGGTTATCAACTATAACCGCATTTTAATCCGACTCGATGTTCATATGTGTGTGACCCGATAGGCTTCCGAGTATGTTGGCCGTAGACACAAAGCGCAATTTACTAAAATGTCCTTCATACCTAACGATCACGGGATAGCGCCTAAAGAACACACCGTGACTCCCAATTATCGGAAGAGTCAAAAGCAATGACTACTACCTTTCATGCGAAGCGCTTATCGTAACTTACAATCATATCAGAATAATATCCATACGATCGCACTCTCGAGTGTCAATACATTGACGATCGTGATCTTATAATCTGATATCATGCTCTCTCGAATAACACATTTACTCCCACTTTGCAAAGATTCTCGAGAGCTGACATTCTTTATAAGAAGGTCATTTCGTATATTCGATCCCAATCATAGGATACGCGATTCCCGGACGACCAATCATGTATACTCCGCATGCTTCAACATCATACCCAATCACCACCGCATGATCGCCCCGGTTGTGAGAAATCTCAATAGTGTCAAAACACGACAATCCACACCGCGATGCCATGAAGACTCCAAATAAAAGGATAATTACACAACCGCCACATAGTGTGACACTTAATGTAAGTGGGTCACCTAACGTGACGATTCTCTAATACACGCCCACGCATACCCAAGCTGTATTTACACTTCGATATGTATCGAGATCTATCCCTACCTTCTAAAAGATAAGACATCCAATACGCGATAGCCTCGATTATACTATCAATGTCCCATTTGATAATACATAAGATTAGAGACATTTAAGTACCAACCTTGTTATAGTGATTAGAGATCTCATCAACCATAATCACTATCACGGTTTCTCTATCACAGATCGATACTAGTGGACGCGTTACTATATATATAAACAAATAATATGAAGATATATAATAACATAAGTCGCTTTTATTAATCATAATAAAGTTATTATATGAACTAAATAGATCAGAAATGATCCGACCTTCGTCGATCCGGTCCAACCCGATTGGGTTTAGACACCTTTCCAAACACAAATTAACATTAACACGCCAAGAATAATTTTAAAGAATAATCGCGATTTTTATCCTTAATAATCATGAAAACGTTTGTTCTTCCATTCTCATTTATTAATTTTTCGTCTCTATGACTTCTTCCCTAAAAAGATAACAGTACTATTTACAATAGGAGTGAAGTTAAATGTGTGCTGGATATCATACTTTAGCAATAGAAGTCAGCCACCCGGCCCCTGCAATCTGCATGCAATACAACTAGTATGGAAAAAGAGATTTTGTCATTTGGGTAAGGCACCCCACATCGATCACTTTTGAGAGTAGGGTAATAAATACTAAGTTGTAGTCTTCCTGTGGCATGTGAGTAAGTGTATACAGTAAAGGAGGCAAACTTTGTCGGTTGAATGGGGTGGGGGTGGGGGGGTGGGGCGTTGAAGAAGACGAAAATATTGTAAATAAAAAGTCACCTCTCTCTACGTACCATTTGGTCCCCTTTGATCGAGCCTGGGAGCTGCTTCTCTACTACTGACAACCATTGTATATTGCTGGCTACCTTCCCTATCTCACGCCTCTTCTAAACGGGTAATTAATTATTCCTTAATACCCATTTCAGAATGTAGATACACGCTGAACGATTCCTGACCATACAATTTAAATTTGAAATTAAATCAGTATTGCCTAAGCTCATCCACGCTGCTTTTACTTCTCAAATTCGACTCACCATGTAAGTTAACTTCCTTCTAAACAAGTCTGGATTAGGCCAAAATGCTATCACAGTAAAAGATGCTGGATTGGACCTTCTTCCAGATGGTAACGTGTATTTAGTACTATTTTTTTAAACACCATTCGATTATATTTTCCCACATATTTTGAGGTTCACCAAATACACCGACTCACCGCATACACGACACTCATCGTGCCTCACATTGTGATGACAAATCATCTCATCATATGAGTTTGATTTATAGAAATGTAGAAATCATAAAACACTATGGATGAAGAGCTTCATTAGGAAGAAGCTTTCTTGTTCATTCATTCAATAATAATAATAATAAGCAACGGTTACAAGCTAAGCCTTACAGGCTATATCCAAAACTAACAAATTTACACACATACCTATGCATAACAAACTAATACACTTGTACACAATGACTCAACACTATGTATTACCGTAAATACCTTTTATATTTTCACCCCTCTCAAGCTAACATGTGGTTCAAAACATTTAGCTTGTTCATAAAGTTGCATATATTCAGAATGGGCAAAGGCTTGGTGAATATGTCCGCTATGTGGTCACTGTATGGGATGTAGCAGACCTTTAACTTTTTTCCAATACCATATTTCTGACAAAGTGCAGATCCACATCTATGTGCTTTGTCCTAGCAAGATACACATGGTTTTGAGCCGTAGTTGTTGCCCCCAGTATTGTCACACCAAATTATAGGAATGCTAGGCAATTTGAACTTTATCTCATTCAACAATTGCATGATCCATTGGATTTTGCTCCCAAGTTGTAGAGTGATCTATGTTCTGATTCACAACTAGACTCGCAACAACTGCCTGGCTTTTTGAGCTCCAGTGATAAAAGACTTTCCCAAATAGACGTAATATCCTCATGTTGACTTTCTATCTAAAGAACTAGCAAACCCGCTTTGCATCCAGAAAGCCATGTAGTTCCAAACTCCGAGCTAGTATAAAATGCAAGCCTTGTCTCAAGTGCTTGTACAAATCTAAGCAATATCTTGAGTGATTGCCGGTGTTCAAAGCAGATGGCTCCCGCATAAACCGACTTAGGTGGTGTTTGCAGCAGGTAGCAATATCGTGCCTAGTCAAGGTAAGGTATTTGAGGCCTCCAATAGCACTTCTTTATGTTGCAGATTAGCCAAGGTTCACCTTGGCCGAGGTACAAGTTGTTTGCTAGCAAACCATGTGAGTAGGCAAGGTTTCAAATATTCCATGTTCACTCTTTTAAGTTGAGATGCATAGTATTTCCTGGTAAGATACAATCACGTGTTGTCTCTTGTCATTTGCATCCCTGCAAAATGCGAGGCAAATCTAAGTCCCTAAGTGAAAACTTTATGTCCAAAGATTCTCGATGAATTCTGGATCAATTTTGTAGAATTACCTATAAATAGTATATCATCCACATACACAAGCGGCAAATGACACTTTGTCTTCGCTTAACATGAATAAGGAGGTGCCACACACAGACCGAGTAAATCCCCAACTTATCATCCGGGATCTCAAGGCTTCAAACCAAGCCTCGGTGCTTGTTTCAACCCATATAGGCCTTGTTGAGTTTTCACACAAAATGAGGCTTTGTTGTGTCCATAAAACTTTCAGTCGCTTCATAAACACAAAGTTCCTCGCAAGGGTCCATGAGGAAGGAGTTGTTTATGTCTATCTTATTTATGGGCCAATTCATAGACACCGCCAAGGTGAGCATTATTCGATGATTGATGTTTAGCCATCGACTAAATGTCTCAATTGTAGTCTATCACATAGCTCGATCAGAACCCTTTGCAACTAATAACCTCGATAAGAATCTTGATGTTTGCCACAGGAGACTGGGCCATCCATCTAGTCAGATTCTCTTTTTTGTTTTGAATGATTGTGATGTAAAACCTGTTGGTGCTTTATCTTTTGTGAACCATGCCGCTTTGGCAAAAGTCATAGTTTATTTCATCATGTGTCTACTTCACATGCCAAAACCGTGTTTGATCTTGTGCATATTGATTTATGTGGTCCTTCACCGCTTAATTCTCGTAGAAGGTTATTCTTACTATGTGCACTTTATAGATGATCACACTAGTACACATGGATCTATCCTTTGAAGTCTAAGTTCGACACTTTCAATGCCTTTCGTAATTTTAAGGCATTGGTAGAAACTCGCTTTCCAAGAAGATTAAGTGTGTTCAGAGTGATCGGGGAGGAGAGTATAGACTTTCCAAAGCTATCTTGACACTGGTGGATTCAATTCGCATATCATTGTCCTCATGATCATGCCCAACATGGTAGGGGTATGAAAGAAAGCATAGGTACATTGTTGAAACAGCTTGACACTCCTTGCTCAAGCTAGTATGTCACTGAGGTATTTGTGGCATAGCTTTTAGACCTGCTCAACTCATAAATAGTCTCCTACACCTGCTTCTTCACCATAAGTCTCCAAAAGAATGCATGTATTACACTAAACCTAACTACAAAGTTTTCAAGACATTTGATGTGTCGTGTACCCTAACCTCGCACCTTATCAAACCCATAAGTTTCAATTTCAAACCAAAAGAAGTGTTAACTTGGGCTTCAGTTCCTATCACAAAGGATACATGTGTCTTGATGAAACAGGCAGGATCTATGTATCCAACAATGTAGTTTTTCTTTTTCCCTATTGTCAAGGTTTTTCTCAAGGTCCTTCTACTCAAGTCCTTGTTATCCTCGCTCTCACCACTTCTATCATTACCCCTACAATCTACCCAAATGGAGGATCCCGAGCAGATTGCCTAAAGAGAGTGTTGTTGATGTTCCTCGCATCGGGTCGTAACAAATAATGTGCCACATGATGAACCTGCTTTTACTCCTATCATTGCACTCCACACACTCACCGCAGTTCCATCAAACACACAAATTGTGTCTTCACCTACTACACTAAACACTGTAGATGTCAGAATACATCATCACTGCACACACAGAGTGATGCATCTTCCAGTCCTCACCACTTGTAGTCCAAAATAGACCTCATCCCATGAAGACCAGATCAAAAAGTGGGATTTTCAAACCGAAGCTTACTCACGCCATTGCAAGTGCACATTATTTACCTGCTGAACCATCTAGTGTGACAGAGGCCATGCAAAGTTCAGAGTGGAAAGGCTTATAGCCCATGAGTATAGGGCACTTATGCACAATAAAACCTAGATTTAATGAGGTTACCCCCTGTGACAGAGTGTGGTGGGTAAATATATGGATATAGAGTAACAAGAGGATAAAGGGATTGATTGAAGGAAACTCGATCGCATCCATCAAGAGGAATTGCTATCTTGTACGCACTCATCACGAGTCGACTGAGAAGCATTATCCTGTAAATGCTTAGGAGATTTTTGGTAATTTGTGGATAGAGTCGTAAATGAGCCGAGTCGAATCAATACTTAATGTTTGAATTTGAGCTCGCTTATCAAACGAACATGTTCGTGTTCGCTCATTAATTAAACAAACATAAAATCATGTTTGGGTTCACTTTTTGGTTATGTATGTAATATTCAAGCTCGCTCATTTCGCTGCTTAGCAATAATTTTCCTTCTCCAATATCTATAAATGAGCCGAGCCAAACTAAAAACCTCTTGTTTGAATTAAAACTCGTGATCATTTGTGTATTAAACAAACACAAAATCCTAATAGTAGTATATTTTTCTTTTCAACTTTCTATACATGATATATGGCTCATGAACTTAATCGAGCACTCATGAGCTTGATTGTTAGTTTGAGCTCGATTCGCTATTCTCACAAACAAACGATCACGAGCTTTACTGAGCCGAACACGAGCTTGTTCGCAAACAGCATTTCTGGTTCATTTACAAAGACTATTTGTGGAACATGAAGAATATTATGCAAATTATAAGGAACCATGAGTGTGAAAAACCGTGTGACCAATGTGTGTTATTGCAAGTTGTTCACCATTTCCCACAATTAGTGTGTCTTTACCATTGTAATCTGTGGTTTACAATCGATTACCTAGGTCGATGTAACATGGTTTGTGGCTCCACCGCCCATGTACCAGAATGACTCAACCAAAGAGCTCGTAGCTACAAAGGCGTATATTTGCTTAGTCCACCAGCTTGAGTAAATACAGTCCTTGAAAATCTTGTTCAAGCCTATGCCAAGTGAGTCAATCACAAGCAGTCCATTCTTTCCACATAGTTGACATGTAGGCATGTTCCCATTTGAAGTTCTCGCCCCAAATCTTCCACTTCTATTTCTACGACCTCTGTGAGCCCCTTCTCGCCTTCTATTGTTGTTTTGACCACCACTATAGTTCGGTCTCACAATGTGCCAATTCCCAAGATTAGACCCTCGTGAGTAGGTAGCTAGATGTTCAACAAAGATTAGATTGACCACCAGCATTTTCGTGGATTAGTGATAAAACACTTGGATTGAACCTCGACAAGATTCTTTCACGAGTTAAAAGTCGTGATTGAACTTCATGCCAGGTGAGAGATCCTATCCTCGAGGTTATATTAACTATGACAGATTCATAGTCTTTGTCTAAACCACTCAAAGCAGCCTAATATCGCTCATTTTTAGTGATAGTGTAACCACCAAAGCAGCAAGATTATAACTATAAGACTTCATTTGAGCTAAGTAGTCACTCATGACTTGGATCCTTTCTTAGTTTTTGTCAAAGCACTCTTGTATTCGAGCATTCTAGCCTTAGATTGGTTATTAAAAAGCACTTCAAGAGTAGACCACAATTCATGTGAAGTAGAACAACCTATTACCTCTATCGAATCAAGTTCACATGGATCTTAAGTCACCCTATTAGCAATCGATCTCATTGCCTTTCATTCTTCTACAAAGCAGGATTTGGAATAGAGTCAAGATGCTAGTGTCCAGAGGTCTAGGCCTGTTCCCAGAAGTAGATCTTCCATTTTGTGACCCCTAACAATAGGTAAGATAGTATAATTCCACAGAAGATAATTGTCTATGCCCAACTTCACAGTACAAGTTTGATTCAGATGCCCTTGAAACGGAGAGGAAGTTTGCATGTAGGGGTTTGGTGATAGTGACTGGAAAGCTAAGGACATCACCGGAAAAGATGGTGGTATTATAGATCCACTGATTTGAGAGAGAGGGAAGCTCCCAGAAAACACATGAGGTGGATAAATAAAGCTTGGATATGAAAATAAACCATAAACTGAGCCGGGTATAGCTTGTTGATGATCATCTCACGCTGGCTTACAATGATCCTCGGATCGATGTTGTAATCATGTTTTTTCCGTAGTCGCAATGACGACCGTAAGAGTCGCTGTTCCCGAGCTCATAACGCTTGTCTAAGGCTCCGATACCAAGTTTGATTTATAGAAATGCAAATCATAAAAACACCATGGATGAAGAGCTTCATCGTGAAGAAGCTTTCTTGTTCATTCATTCACTAATTATAATAAGCAATGCTTACAAGCAGAGACTTATAGGCTATATCCAAAACTAACAGCTGACACACATACCTATGCATAACAACTAGTACACTTGTACACAATGACTCAGCACTATGTATTACAAGAAATACCCTTTATATTTTCAATATGGGTCTACATAGTCTCAACTCACCACCGGGCTCAATCAACAATGCTCATATTCAACATAGCGCAGTCACACTTATATCCAATCAACCGACATGACGTAGCTTCATCCTCCGTCCAACATAACGCAGACGCCTCTTGTATATACACACCATATGTAATAATAAAAATATTTTCTTTTCGCAAACATTTTTTATATGTCAAACATGTCCTAAATGCTATAGAAGAAAAAGAGAGACAATTTAATTCCACTTTTAAAGGTCATTTTGAAAAATTTTAAATGGTATAAATTTCAAACTAACTCATGACCTTACATGTGGTATGAATCATGTGGAACATCTAAGATATTCAACTACACCGAGCTTTACCGAGCTTTCTCTCTCTCTATATATATATATATATATATATATATATATATATATATATATATACTAGTGAACGTGAGTTGCAGTGAGCACGGCGCCTAAACATAAATCGTTATCAACGATAATATCAAAGAATAGACTTCAACGCGAAATAAATCGCATGTTTTAAAACCGTAATAACTTCAAGGCACAAGACAAAGAGAGCAAATGTAAACATATCACATTCTCGGCAAGAGTTAACTTTTTCTGTAGACGCCAAGATCAGAATCACTTCTCTTCCAAATTTCTATCAGAGTTTCCACTACAAAATAAACCACAATATGATGATCGAGAACAATGTCATAAAGTCGATCCTTTATCTCTGACTTTACGAATGAAACATTATAGAAAAAAATAAGCGGACCATAACTACACGGTCAAATATCCCGACGCTTTTAGCTTCCGATCATTAATATGCTTTTAAAATATGTTTCACCTATTTTACATACGATCCAAAAATATAAAAAGTGATTTGGTATTCCAACGCCAATTTTAGTGACATTCAGATCGCAAACGCCGCCGGTTCCAACGACGTTATGTTGTTCAAAATAATAAAATATTTAATGCGCTGTCCACGCTGGTCACACGCAAGACACCTTTTTAGGCGTGATATTTGTTTGCCCTTTTTTTTTTTTGTATTTTATAAATAAATTTGACTCATCTTCCATCGTACACTACACACGCAGAACTTCAAATCTGCCGGTCTTTCCTTTTTTTTCTTTCGCACAAACTACTAACGGTACACGCTTTGATAAAAAATACACGGTTTTGTTCAATTGTTGGGTCGAATCGAATCAAAATTTTTCGGTTGATTGAAATTTAAAATCAAATCGCGACTGTCTGGCTTATGACTAAAAAATGAATCAGATCGATACACTTTGTCTCGGCTTATGTAACGGAGAATCGACAAAAATTTTGATTTCTATATAACGCTAACCAAATTCCGCTTTTACCGAAAAAAAACAAATGTTAAAATAAAAATTAAAAATGTCACGTGTCTGCGCTGTTTCATGAGGTTGCCACGCTACAATCATGAAAGAACCTCCTTAGGTCTATATAGATATAAGATATGATATAAAATAAGATAATCGAAATTCTTGCTTACCAAAAAAAAAAAAAAAAAAAAAAAAAAAAAAAAAAAAAATGTCACATGTCACTTCAGAGGCCACACGAAAGAAATTGTGAGCAACCTCCTTAGCTCTTTATAGATATAGATATAAGATATATATGGCAACAAAGACATGAACAGAGTGGATGAAGATGAACTATACGTATATGTGTATGTCGCCCTATTGTATACGTTGATTACGTAGGTTATGAGTAAGTTGGATTAGAATAGAAAAGCTGAACCTTCTCTTCAAACTCTGACCGCTTTTAGTAAGACTGCATTGAATGACTATGGTCAGATGCACAGAGGCTCAAGAAAGGAGGTTGAAAAAGTGGTTATCATCCCAAAAATACAGGGAGCAGAACTTAAGCGAGAAAACCCTTTGACAGTTGGTAATCTTGCAACATTTTTAACCTTGTGGTCCAGTGTAATTGGCCAATAAAATAGGGAAATTTCTGTGGAGTTAGCACTTACAATTGAATCATAATCGTCACTTAAAATAGGAATTTTGGAAATCAGGCTTGGTCCCCTTGAAATTATAGTGGCAAAAATGAACACATTCGTATTTAGGCTATAATGACAATATTATTGTCAGAATACACCCATAAACGATAATAATATCATTGCCAAACCAACCAATAACACATCCAAAATTATTGGCAGAACGGCGATTTTTAACGCCATTATTATCAATAAGTAAATATTTAACGCACAATAATATTGATGTTAAAAATACCTCGCTTGGCGCTAAAATTTAGTTATTTGGCAATTCCCCTATATTTCAATGTTATTATTTATGCGCGAATTGGTTACACAAAACAACTTTAATTGAACAAAACCATAAACAAAATGTTTAATCTTATCAAACAAAGAGCCTGTTTTAATCTTCAAATTCCAGGATCATCAAACAAAGAGTGTGCTCCATCGCCGAAGTTTCAGATGGTAAGTATTATTTGTTTTTTGCAAATAACTTCATATAATGTGTATATTGTTTTGAATTTCACGAAGAAAAACGATGAAGACGATTAAATTGCTTAATTAACACTCATGCATGCCTCACGCTTTTATTATAGATTGTTTTTATTGGCTTTAGTATTAAGATTTGTGTGATATTGTGTTGAATGATGAAGTTTGTGTAAATTGGTGTGTAAATTATGATTTAATGTAATGATGAAGACGATGAATCACTTATTGGCAAGTTAAACAAGTTTTTACGCTATTATTATTGGCGCTAAAAATGTTTTACGCCATTATTATTGCCGCTAAACATGTTAATTACGCTATTATTATTGGCAAGTAAATATATATATTACGCCATTATTAGGTGAGTTTAAAATTTGTTTTTACGCTAATAATAATGACGTAAAAGCATAATTAACGCCAAAATGTTTATTTTTTTAATATTTTTTAGTTTTGGTTGAGAAAAGCAACTTTTTTGTGATCATATAATGTTTACTATGATTTGATAATTATTTTCACATAAATAGTATGTAATATATTAAGTATAACATATACTAACAATGTGAACATGATTATGAAAGTATACTATGAATTTTCACATTATTTCATAATTTTCACATTATCATACGTATAATATATTATATACTCATTATGTGAAAATTAGGTTATTCCCTTTAGAGTCTTTAGTATCATATTTAATATATTAATTGCTTTTATACTATTTATCATTTTAGATGTTTAGTTTATGTATATAAATGCCTAAGTATGATTTTTCTAATTTAATGGCTTAGTATATGCATATGCCTAATATTAATGATAATGTAACCTAACCAAATGACGTGCATATGATTAGTTAAAATTATGTGCAAATATGATATTTAATAGCCTTGTATCATATTTAATTCTCGATTGCCCATAGCCATTTTATCATTTAATATCTTTAGTATATATGTATATAATTGCCTTAGTTTGAATTTTGTAATTTAATGGGTTAGTATATGCATATGCCTAATAGTACCGATAATGTAACCCAACCAAATACGACGGCGCGATTTAAATAACACATAGCACATAACACATAACGCAAATAAGAACTAACAACTATAATAACATCGATTTACTTCCGCTCTTACTTACGTGAAAGCCTCCACCCGAAAAGCGAGGTTCTTGTAGTCTAGTTGTTTTCGATTCCACTCCTTCCTTCTCACCGCTTATGGCCTTCCTCATGCCTCGCAAGAAACGAGGTCCCACAGATGCCTCGTAGAGGATTTGTAGGTTCTCTGTTCATCTCTCCACTCAACAGCTTGCAAAGCCTCACCGGGAGCTGAGGCATCCTCAGACAGTGTATTCGTTGTTTCGCCGGATCTGTCCGGCATCACCATCACCTCCCGTGGTTTACTAACAAACAACGAACTAAACGACACGCACTTTAAACATCTAACAACCGGAAATTCAACAAAATCACACTAAGCTCCAAACAAAACAAACAAAACATCACCAGAATCTGGATAAATGAATGACTACACTAGTTTCCAATCTTATGTATATGATACTCGTCACGAACGGATATGCACGTGTACGCGCGCAAATGTGTGTCCGCTTTGTATCATGTATACATATATATAAACACACACATACACACACTTTATACACTAATTTGATGTCACCACCTTCTCAATTCATTAGATTGCCGCCGTTTCCTCTACGGAAGCGGTGTGTATCTACTTAAATCCGGGCCGATTTTCTTTCGTAATCCGTGACGTATTCTTCTTCTTTACGGATTTCGCTGGCTTTCGTGATTCGACGGCGGTCATTTTTAAGTTAATAAAGACGCTTTACGCCGATCATCCGTGATCGACCATCGACGATCGCCTGTGGATACTTGATTGTCGTTATCCCGCACAACGACATTGTATAGCCGATCGCTACTAGACGGAAGATTTGTTGGCCTTCGTGAAGCGAATACGCCCCGAGCTTGAAGAGCGCTTCTTCTTCCGTGACTAGATAATCGCTCAAATTTATGTGAACTATCGCCGGAGCCACCTTTCTCGATCAAAATGAATGTGCCCGGTGTGGTGGGAATCCAAAAAGCTCGCCATACGTGAAGTGGATCAGGTGAAGTTTGTCGCCTCATGATCACCTTCCACGGGATGTCGGCGTTTGACGCGTGATCGCGGATGTTGTACACCAGTGCTCAAAGAGCTTGTGGCCGGGTTCACCCCGCCATAAACCCCGAGCCGCCGCTTTGTTCAGCGCCACCCCTCGTGGTTATTCCCGCCGTATCGTAAGGCCCCGGCCCATCAATCGCTTGGATCCTATAATCAAACGACCGAATTAGTATTTTGCTATGAAAGAATATTATACTTGTTAAAACGTATTTAAAAAGGTCAATAAAATCATACCGCTACTACGCTACCAGAATATAAAATTGATTCGTAATGACGCCAGATGATTTAACACCCAGTCCTCGCGTCGCAGCCTAGCTTTAATAATGGCGAATGACCGGCATTGATTCCATCTTGATTTTCTTTGTCAGCGCTTCGATCATCTTACGAACCGCCGCCAATTATCGGGTCTCTCTAATATTGTCCTCCATCAACAACATTAGTACGGTGTCGCATAGTGAAAAATGAGCATACATCATCATGATCTTCCTTCACCGCCAATTCCTTCATCCCCATTATCGCTATCATCACCCCGGTGAGTCGATCCCCGGATGTTGATTCATGTCTAATAGCGGCGTATCGTTATGGTCTAAACGAGGAACATTGATCGAGGTATGCTCATGTCGCGGGCGATTCTAGAAGATCCAACCGCGACGCGCTTAAGAAATGAGCGCCGCCGCTTGCTCGAAACCCCGCGGGGCCGCTTTTTTTTGTCGGGCGGTTGTGTAAACGCGCGCGCCGAGACGTGAAATTTGCTCTTCGTG